>VDFB02058242.1:749621931-749794032 GCA_007258455.2 Sequoia sempervirens | reverse complement strand
CCTAAGAGTCTTGGCTGGGCAAACACAATCTTCCATTGCATTCGACATGCAGTTAATAAACTCAATAAAGTTAATTTAAAATTGAATACTTGTGCAATCTATTCAATATTAATTTCCACCATAAAGTAATTATATGCCTATTTGTTTTAAACATTCAAGCAATGATAATACTGCACATGACATTGGAATGCAGCCTGGTGAGGGTGGAGCAGAACGTGCAGATGAAGGTCATGGTGTGCATCCTGGTACTTTAGAGCATGTAGAATGATCAACATGTTGAGCATGATCAGGCTAGAGAAGATTAGGAATATGATGTGGCCCCATCAAGTAAAGAGGACCACTCTAAAGTTCTTTTAAACATATTTAATTGCAATTGGTGTATTAATTAATGTAACCTTTCGTGTTTCAACTTTAGAGCATGTAGACCGTGATCAACGTGTTGACCATGATCAGGCTAGAGAAGATCAGGAACATGATGTGGCCCCATCTGGTAAAGAGGACCACCCTCATGTTCTCTTAAACATACTTAATTTCAATTGGTGTATTAATTAATGTAACCTTTCGTGTTTCAATTGCAGACCAGGATTTAGAGGGTGTTCAACATGTTGAGCATGAGTCTATAACAAAAGTTTAGGAACATGATATGGACCCATCAGGTAAAGAGAACCACATAATGTTCTTTTAATTAATGAAATACTTGTAACAATAATAATAAAACATATCAGTTTAACATTTCTTTCTTATTGCAGCAGATCCCCCCTTGAAACAACATCCACGTCATGAGCAGACAACTACGCGTACATTAAGATCACAAGCAGAGGGCAGAACAACTAAAAGGGGGACATATATTGATTTAGAAAACAATACTCCACTTTAGCTTTATGTAGCTTTCAAAAAGAAACAAAAAAAAAGTAATTGTAATCATATCATGACAACCATATTTTTGATAATATGTAAAAACTGAAAGAATGATTATTATATGTTAATGAATGAATGTGAATATGTTAATTAATGAATGTTATATGTTAATGAATGAATGTTATATGTTATTAATGGATGAATGAATGAATGTTATATGTTATTAATGGATGAATCAATGATTAATGTTATATGATTGGGTATGGGGAATTGAGAGTGATGTGAGGGGGGGGAGGGGTCAAATGAGCTTCCACCATCACGTGTTTGGCCTTGTTAAGTAGAGAATATTAAACTATACTAAAAAAAAAGAGAAGCTCAATAAGGTAATGCACTTTTCAATATAAGAAATGCATCGTTTGAAGCATCAAACCAATATGTAGTTGTATGTATGATCAGTCGTCAGTCTCCACAATGGTACATTTCCACGAATATTTTTTTTTTAAAAAAATTTGCTTCTTCGTCGCAAGTTCGACAACAACCACCGATGAATCAACAGAAAGGCTCGACAAAGTTGCTATAGCTGCGATGACGATTTCATCGTAACTCCCTACCCATTTCGTTGCACTTTCGACGAACTTTTGGTGTTCTTCCGACGCTACTCCTTGCTAATTTTGTCGCAAAGTCGACAAACTTTTGGTGTTGTTTCAATGCTACTACTTGCCTATTTCATCGCACATTCGATGAACTTTTGGTGTTCTTGTGACGCTACTACTTGAGTATTTTGTTGCAATTTCGACGAACGTCTTCTATTGTTTCCACGCTACTACATGCCCACTTCATCGAACCGGTGATGAACTTCTGGTGTAATTCGTGTTGATTTTATTGATCAGATTAAGTGCACAGAAAATTAATTCAAATCAGACAATAACACAGTAGATACCCTGGGAAAACCCTCCTCTTGAGGGAGAAAAACCCAGCAACAAAGATCTCTTATATATATATGAATAGAGGCAGCAATTTGCTTTACAATAATGCCAAACTCAAGGCTGATATTCAGCACCAATACACAATGCAATATCAGATAATAATCTGATCTTCCTTTCAAACTAAATCTACTCTTAAGAGAAATTTGCAACCTGCTCTTGGATACATTCGCACTTGATAGAATAACTTGATGATGGCAAATGATAAATGAACTCCTTTATATACAATTTGAAGAGGCACCTCCTTCTATAAGGCAAGTCGGCCAAGCATATTAAATGTGAACAATAAATGATAAGTCATCCTCAAGATGATCATGCCAATCAAGAAGGAAGTCGGCCTTGGATGAGTCTTTTATTTAATATTTTTCCAAGAGACGTGGCTCATCATAAATTCATCTTCATCAATTAAATAGACATAGTCTATCATTTGATTGATCTTGAATATACATGGCTGGAAGGTGCGACTGAAGCTGCATCAAACATCAACACTCCCTCTCAGCTAAGGAGTATACTTCCAGCTGCTCAAGACATATCACCTCATTGTGATGTCAGATATCGCCCCAATACGATATCAACCATAATGGCTACAACCATGCTATGGTGAACAAAGGAATATCACCTCAACGTGATATTGGATATCACCTCAACATGATATCTACCATAATGGCTACAACCATACTATGGTGCAAAGAAGAATACCACCTCAACGTGATATCAAATATCGCCTCAACACGATATCAACCATAATGGCTACAACCATACCATGGTAAGTACAAGTGTTCATCACTTGTGTGATGTTGTCACCTCAACGTGACTTTCACCATGACTCTCTCAGAGGGTGAAACACAAGTACAAAATATGTCATGGAGTCACACACATGACATCCACCATGACTCAACTCAGAGGGTGGAAACAAGGGCTTTCATCTCAAATTCCTCCGTCTCAGAGGAAAATGCATTAACAAGGGCTTGCACCTCAAATTCCTCCGTCTCAAAGGAAAATGCATTAACAAGGGATTTCACCTCGAACTTCTCTCAAAGAAGAACTCATTATCAAGGATCACTGATACTGATTATCATAATGAATGATAGTAGGCTCCATTGATTGTCTAGACAATCCTGCAAGGAGCTTATGAAGCCACACTGCTTCTCGAGCTGCCACACAAGCTACAATAAACTCGGCCCTTGCTGTACTTAGTGCCACTGAAGACTGCTTCCTGCTACCCAAGAAGTCATCGCAGACCTCAACTGAAACAACATCCAGAGGTGCTCTTTCGATCAACAACACAACCATCTTCTATAGGTTCAGTAGGCTCCTTCTGAATCTTTAAGTACTTGGCCTTGCAACACTACAACCTTCACTTCTTCTCAGTGAGTCACAAAAAAACTCCCTCTTGATCCCTGCTTTAGAGCTTGCAAAGAAGACTTCTGGAAGTGAACTCCCTCTAGCCACCAACTCAGTCCCATGGCTGCAAGTTGTGACTTCATGCTTGATCATTTCTTTGGTTGGCATGACTTCCTCATAAGATGCCTCAATCTTTTCATCGCTAAGCAATCTCTCATCACTTTCCTGCTTCTAGCTGTTCACAAAGCATTTAGAGAGAGATTACTAACAGTTTATGACTATCCAAAGAAATATCAAGACTAGAATCATACAAGGTTTACTATCTCAGGTTATAGCATGAACACATAAGAATTTATGAATAATTTTAAAACATGAATAAATAAATCAGCCTAAAGAGAAATATATCAAAAGATCAGAATGAAGGGCTAAAGAAACTTATCTTTATATAATTTTGATATAACTCTTTCTCCATCTTTTACTCCTCTCGAGAGTGCCAACCTCAGCACAACAAAAAAAACAATCTGCACAACTACAGATTTCTTGAATGCATTATGCAAATAGCATGTAGAACCAACTCTCTCCACGAGTTCAAGGCTCTATCACAATTTATGCATTAGAGAATGATATCGATGTGAGCAACTAATCATCATCGAAAATTTAATTCTCTTTTTATTTTAGAGTCACACTTAGAAATCTTCACAACCAACATGAAATAACTTGCAATAAATGAAATCTTCAAAGGATCTTAAGCTAGTGAACACTATTCAAGAGAAACCACTATCTCTCTTTACTAATTACAAGATCCAACTAAATGATATAACTCAGCAAACAAAGAATATTTATCTCTTTAAATATTCTGAAGGATGCACATACTGGACATAGTATGATACGTTGCTCTTGAGCTCAGATCAGTCCGCAACTTTCACAGCTTGAACACAGGCCCTTTGCAGGGTTAAATTTGAACATGGTTTTTGATCATTCAAATTTACGATGCACTTCGTTTTCAGCTGCAATCCACCAGATTATGAAACAGATGCAACAAGCTTACTAACAACACTTCAGAGAGTTAGAGATGGAAAAGATCATCACTCGTAAGCTTTATTAGATCTGCACATCTCAGTAGACTGAGTTTCACAATATATATATATATACAAACAACAAGAAAAAATACTTATCTTTTAAAATCAGACTCTCCTAGAGTGTGGTGCTTAACCCTCTACACATATTAGATCTGCTCTTGATTGTTGACACTTCAAACTTTCACAAACACCCTGATATTGACACAATATCCAAAGTAATTTGCAAGGCTTCTATATTTCCATCAGCCTCCACTTTTCTCAGATGGCAACTTTAAGCAAAGGAAATGAACCTTCTCATTTTCCAGAGATATTAATTTCAGTCATGAAAATTATATCAGACATCCACACACTAGACCATATATATCGAACAAATTTCGTGGCATTCTCATGTTAGCAACACAACTCAAAATTTTTTGCGATGCCAGTCAAGATACGATGAAGCTATAACTGATCAGAGGCACCTTCACACGAAATGGCAAGATTGAGTATACTAGAACTTGAATATAATTCTGACTTCAGAGACCACAAGTTCTTTAAAGGCCAGGATTCCAGGTTTCTAAGGCATGACCTGATATGAGATAGCATCAAGACTACAACTCCAAGGCTTCATTCAGTCTTCTTATCGAAGGTGCATAAGAGGAACATTAATTACCTAGAATTGCTATCAGTTTATAATATTGTAGCTCCAATCAGCCATTCACCAATATTAGGATTTCAGGACTGCTTAACACATCTGATCGGATCTTTTCCTAGACCCGCTTTGATACCATGTTGATTTTATTGATCAGATTAAGTGCACAGAAAATTAATTCAAATCAGACAATAACACAACAGATACCCTGGGAAAACCCTCCTCTTGAGGGAGAAAAACCCAGCAACAAAGATCTCTTATATATATATATCAATAGAGGCAGCAATTTGCTTTACAATAATGCCAAACTCAAGGCTGATATTCAGCACCAATACACAATGCAATATCAGATAATAATCTGATCTTCCTTTCAAACTAAATCTATTCTTAAGAGAAATTCGCAACCTGATCTTGGATACATTCGCACTTGATAGAATAACTTGATGATGGAAAATGATAAATGAACTCCTTTATATACAATTTGAAGAGGCACCTCCTTCTATAAGGCAAGTTGGCCAAGCATATTAAATGTGAACAATAAATGATAAGTCGTCCTCAAGATGATCGTGCCAATCAAGAAGGAAGTCGGCCTTGGATGAGTCTTTTATTTAATATTTTTCCAAGAGACATGGCTCATCATAAATTCATCTTCATCAATTAAATAGACATAGTCTATCATTTAATTGATCTTGAATATACGTGGCTAGAAGTGACTGAAGCTGCATCGAACATCAACAATTCGTCGGTGGATAAACAAAGTGTTCGTCGATATTGCTACGAAATCCTGAGGTATTTCACAATGTCGTCGACCGATGATTCTTCGCCGTTATTTGGATGTTTAATTTGTCGTCGGCCTTGCGATGAAAAAATAGTGAGGGAAATATTTTCGCAATTTCGTCGCTCTTCTGACATATATTTGTGGAAAGACTAACGAACGCCTGTCAAAAAATGGTGTCAAATCTAGTAGTGACATGTCTTTCCTTTATGCATTTTATCTATCTCGATCCTACTTGGCTATCCATGGAGGTGGAAACATCGAACTAGGGCTTTGATTGAGGAAAGCCCCTAAATAGCCTCCAACATTCTTCTATCATATTTGTGTGTAGATGAATAGATTTTGTGAGTTGTGTATTTTGAATTCTAGACTTTTACTGTCTGCTTCATCAAAGATGAGAACACAGTTTGTAGATGTCCACATGGCACATTGGAATCCTTGGTTGAGAGCTAATCTACTTGAAGGTATAATCTATGGTTTTTGTACTTTCTTTTTTTGTATATCAAAGAACTTAATTATATTATTTCCTCATGTAATTAAGTGATTTTAATAAATTCTCATTATTTAAAACCTAGTGTCAATTTGGTTAAATAGCATAAAAATTCTCCATTATTTATCTTGTCACAAGTGAGTAGTGTCTTTTGAGGTAATTGAAGGATATTCACTCCTTAAGACCCCATCATCTTGAGAGTAGTGAATCTCCTACTTTACAATTACACATTAGTTTTGGCTTGGAGATCTTTGAGCATCATTTGAAGAAATCATTAGCATCATATCAATCTATGAATCATGTAAAAAATTCAAAGACATTCATCTTACTTCCTGCATATTCATATTCAAAATGGGAAGCCATCTTGTACACATTTGTGGTGTTGTTTCTTTCCAAGGGAGAAATGTTGTTCAATGATCATGGATCATCTTTAACATTAGTGTCAAGAATCTCCCAAAACTACAAGAATCATTTTGAGGGGATGCTACATGGTTTGTCTTCTATTAGTTTTGGGAGGAAGCATTACCTCACATGAAATTCATTACTTCTCATTTTTTTGGGGGTCACATAAACCTTCTCTATTTTCTCTTCTATGGGGGGAAATTTTCTTGTATTTATGGAATAGAAGTAGTCCTTGGGGGATCATCATGAATCCTTTTACCTTATTCACTTGTACATTTCATTTCAATTATCTTTTGAAGAGGATTTTTATTTCCCACTAAGTTTTTTCCCTTTCTCTATTTTATGAGAAATTTGTACATGAATACCTAACATGGCCTAGTATTAATGACTCATCATATTGCATACATTACTCCCTAAGTTGCACTTAAGGGGGGTGTTGGTCTAAATAGTGACTTTATCATTCTAGTTAGCTTTTTCCATACCTAGGAGAGTCTTATTCACATTGTTTAAGTCTCCACTTAGGGACTTTTAGAGTTTTATCTCACTTCATAGCATTGAGACATGTATCCTCATCACTTGAGATACCTAGTGCATGTATACTTGCCACTTGCTCACACACTTGTCAAGTGTACTCACAAGTGTTACACATTTGGAGCGGTAGTCAGTCAATGTCTCCTGCCTTCTCACCTCATCCACCTTGCCTATATAAGCAAGGACCCTCATTCACTAGATCATTTGTATATTGATATACATACTATTGTGTTCATATTTTTCACTTGTGGAAGGTTGTTTCATGCTATTTGATCTTGGAATTCTCCAACATATGACATGCTAGTTCCCCATGTGCTTTTATCATCCTATGACCATTAAGCAAGGTGGGTATCACCACTTTTGTATATGTGTAACCTCTCTAATCCTAGTTCCTCCTCTCTCTCTATCTCCTCTCTCTCTTCAACTACTTATGATAGTTAATAATAAAATTTAACTTTGAGTTATTTTCATTTTTGAATCACATGACATAAGCTACTTATTACACACCTTTTCTCTATTTTATAAATTTACATAGAGTATATGTATCAAAGGATAAACTTTTATGATGAAATTTAGTGGGTCCATTATTTTATATGGAATTGGGGTATAATTTTTTGTTTGAATATTTACCTTCCATGCATGTTTGTGAGTGCTATATACTTTGAGATACATGAACATTCTAGGATTCACATGTACCTTGAAGTGGAGGCAAAATATAATGGTGAAATTTGTATACCCATGCTATTTCCCATTTATTTTTGTGTCATTTCTAAGAGAATGGATGAATTACATTTACATATTAACACATAGTGCAATCTTGTACAAAATTAGGCTATTTTCCCAGTAATGTATCTTTTTATTCACATTCCTACACATTTATCATCTACCTTATCTATATGCACACATTCCAATATTTCATCCCAACACTAAAATTATTATGCCTATCTAGGTACCCATTGTTGTACATCCATTATCCACTTTGATCTTATTGCTTTTATGTCTAGGGTAATTTTTGTGGGTATGGAATCAATCCCTCCATTCATGGATCTAATCCTCAAATTTTCATAATTCAAATTCAAATTTTGGTTGACTCTTATCTATTAGTTTTCCATCCAAAGCTAACCAAACACATGTTTGTACAATTTATTGTATTGCCAATGTATTTAAAGACATTCATTTATCATCATTTGACACCAAGGATTTATCATTTGCATTTATGAAAGGGGTATGTTAGAAACACATTTATTGGAGTACCTAAAATAAATATAGATGTTCATACTCATCTTAGAACATTTGCATGAGTGAAGCTTAATGTTTTTAATTGTTAGCATTACTATAAAACCAATCTTTTTTTGAAGGGGGTGGGAGTACTGACCTAGGAGAAATTTTCCACTAGAAATCTAATAACCATCTAAAATTATTTTTAAATACTATTAATCTAAATAGAAAAGAACAAACATTGGATTTGGTGAAATAGGAAGTATAAGTGCATAAACAAGTAGATCATTTCCATGAGTAGAAATAAACAAATATAGTTGAGTCCAAAAATTTCGTCCAATTCTCATGGACTGTGGAAAAATCATTCCTACTAATTAGATATATGTTTGCAAAAAAAACCTTTACTCATAGATTTGACTAATCATGGATTGTATATATTATTTGAAATTCAAAATAGCATATGAATACACAAAATTACTTTTGAATCCCAAAATATTGTGATATTTCTATCAGGATTCAACCGTGTAGTTTTACGAGTCAATGTAACGCCCCACCCAAAAGATCCACAAATCAAAATAACAATATCCATGAACCAAAATCACCTAATAAAGATATCCAAATTTCACACTACAAAAACATGAAATCAAACCCGGATCTCTAAAGTAACACTAGCAGTGCCCTACATTAACCCATATTTCATGAGTAGTAGTTCACAAGTAAACGAGTTTGACTCATAAAACTACATGGTTGAATCCTGATAAAAATATCACAATTTGACATGCTGTAGAAAATATCTCTCAAAATATATTAAATATAATACCATATCACAAAATTAATTTTGAATCCCAAAATTTATTACGTATAATACCATATCAAAATGATTTGTCTCCTTCAAACATAAATATAAATGCTTTCACTCATCATATTTAATTTCCACACTATTATTTCAATATCCTAATCATCAATGCACTAACTTCTCACCATTTAATTTAAATTAATATATACTTGTATTACTTCATATCATTTGATTATATTAGAGAAAACATAATTTTTCTCTTACAATATGAAACAGTCAAATGTATTTATTATGGAGTATATGAAGGTTCAAGGTCGGTAGGATGATTTCATACGTTACAATGGAAATGGGAAATTGGTCTCGATAGTATTCAAGGCGGCTCATCTCGAAGACCATTCCTTAATTCTCGAGGTGACAACACGATTGTGATGGTCAGCCATTCATGAAGGGCCGTTCTTGGGAAATTAGGAGCTGTAACTGTACTCAGTAGACTCACTTGACTCACTGGACCACATTGACATGACCGTTTATGTCTTATTTAATAAGGAATATGGAAATTTTTTTTATTGAAAATAGAACCTGGTCACTTCAAGAGAAAAAGTTAATTTCCTAGTGTTCTCAAAATTTCTAAACGTGAAAGACTGATCTTAAATTCAAATAGTTTTTATATGAATAAGTGCTCAGATATAAATCAAACTCCTGAAGTTTATACAAAGCGAAATGTTTAAAACGTAGAAACAAATAAAAAGTTACTAGATAGTAAACACACTTAGAAAGGGGAGGAGGATAATTTCGGTAATCTAAATAGTTTGGAGTGTGATGGTGTATGATAAAAAAAAATCTATCTTCGATCAAAATTTGAGACATGTTAGGATCAGATTTAATATTTGAACGGTTTTAATGAATGAGATCTCTTTCACGACTGTTTAATAGAAGGATGATTTTTGATTTAGATATATGCTTGTTCATATTATTACAATCGTCTATATGATTTAGATATATGCCTGTTCATTATTAGTACATTGATATCATAATCATCATTAACATAAGTCATTCCTAATTATCATATAGTTGATCTCCTTGACCTCTTTGATATAGTTGATCTCTTCGAACTCCTTGATTTAGTTTTTCTAGATGTCCCAGCCTTCAGATGATCTATATAGCTTTAAAAAACATGTGTATGCTTTTAACTTAACAAAACCTTATGCACTTAACCCTAACACCTATACACTTAACCCTAAATTTTATATCCATTACCCTAAACCCTAGATACCTTATATCATCAACCCTAAACCCTATCCCTAAACCCTAAACCTTACACTTAGGCTATAAAGCATATACACTCTACCCTCGACCTTATACCTTCAACACAGTTAAACTCTATACCCATAACCTGAAACCCTATACCCTATACTGTCAGTTTCCTAAACCTTATCCCTCAACCCTAGGAACCAAAGCCAAAGGTTAAACCCTTAACCATATACTCAACCCTAAACCCTATACCCTCAACCCTAAAACATGTATACCCTATACCCGCAACACTAAACCTTATACTCTATACCCTCAACCCTAAACCCTATCTCTCAACCTCGAGCCTTAAAGCCTATAGGGTAAACCCCTAATCTTCAACCCTATACCATATACCTTCTTGACCCTAAACCCTATCCCTTAACCTTGGACTCTAAGGCCTATATAATAAACCCTCAACCATATACACTCAACCCTAAACCCTCTATCATATACCCTCAACCCTAAATCATATCCCTCAACCCTAGGCCCTAAAGCCTAAGGGATGAACCCTCAAACCTATACACTCAATCCTAAATGATGTACCCTCAACCCTATACACTATATCATATACCCTCAAGGTGCTACCACAATAGTGGTTTACACTTTTTGGGAGATCCTTTTTTTGGTTGAAATCACATATTTTTAGAAAATATAATTATTTAAGCCTTGAAAAGTTCCATTTAAAGGATTCCAATTGAAGAGGGTTTGATCAAACCACCTTAGACCAAGCCCCCTTGGATAGAACCATGCTAGTTTAAAGCCATACCTATAACATAGTCTCCTTTACACCTATCAAAATGTTGATAAAAAAACCAGTTTTGATTTACCTTTTGGGGGATCAAATGAATTCATTTTATTTTATTTTTTAAGTATGTAGTCTTTATTATAAGCTTTCAAAAAAGTATAATTTTAATTAAATTAAATTTGATTATTATATTTATTTTTTATTTCTTGTGAATGTAGGTTTTTAATTTGAAAGAATTAGAATTTTATTCTTCATGGAAAAAAATATATGCTTTATATGGTGAGCGTCACTTTTTAAAAATGTTATTTTCTGAAAAAACTAGTTTTCGAGGGAGATGGAAAAAAAAGTGCAATCTAATTCCAAAGATTTTGAAAAAAATATATTTAGAATCTACAAACAAAATTTCACAAAACTCTAGTTTGCATCATCTTCAAATTCCTCACGGTTTAGCTGCTATAGGTGCCCGAAAGTGAAGATTTAGTTAGAAAAAAATATTTCAGTGTCCAGTTTGGCCAAAAATTGTAAACCACTATTGTGGGATCACCCCTCAACTCTAAACCCTACACTTAGCCCTAGGTTGCAAAACCTATACAATCTACCCTAAACCTTATACCTTCAACCCTCAAGGTTCCTATACCCTCCAACCTAAACCTTATAACTAAATCTTATACTCTCAACCCTAAACCCTATAACCTGTATCATCAACCATAAACCCTACACCCTACAACCTAAACCCTAATACATAAACCTTATACGTTATATGTTAAACCCTAAAACCCAACATTAATAATTTAACACTAAAACCTACATAATTAAATTTAATCCTTAAACCCTCAACTCTCAACTCTCCATCATAAACCATCAATAACATGATGCTTATAGAGATGTAGCGAGAGTTAGAGACTGAGGTGGACAGAGAGAGATAGTTAGATTTGAACAAGAACATGATACTTTTAGTGTAGGTCAAAACATGCTCACCTTTGGGATAATTCCAATATATTATACAACTCTATAAGGCTAACTATAAAATATAGTGAATAGATCAAAATCTAGATATATATAGTGTTTATCAATTCATTATAAAAAAATGGTTTACTAGAGGGATACCACTTAAGATGACTAATTTACTCCAAACAATCTTACTACGAAAGGGGTATTATTATTATTTTTACGTAAGTGGACAACTTAACTTTGTAATAGAACTTGGAAGCGTAAGAATGAGGTAAACAAATTAGAATGCTTCTACACTTCTAAATAAGACATAATAGCAAAGATTCAAGAGAATTTAAATCAATTTAAATGCAGGAACCTCTGAAGCTGTCCTATTGCTCTCTAACTCTAAAGATCTCTCTAATCTACTTTGCTCTCAGATTTTAGAAGCTTATAGATTGTTGAAATGACACTTAGAGAACGAGATTTAAATTAATTCTATTCGTATATGATTTAATAATACAACTAAAATGATTCTACAACAAAGCTTCTGAGAAAGAAACTACTGTAAACAGCCATATTTAAATGAATTAAACTGCTTGATGGATGATGGATGGATGCTAGATGAATGCTGAATGCTTGAATACTTGGAAAACCTGCAGAGTAAGATTACACAAGTTAGGATCCTTTTCCTGTAGCCAAAGACCTGTATTTATAGCTTTCACGACACTCATTTGTGAAGGGAAAAGACAGCAGAGGTTGAGATTCAATCTGGAGAATTGAAGGGTATGAGATGAGAAGGTGGAGCTGATCATGAAGGATTGTTCCTCCCCATGAAAACACCAGGCAAGATGAGAGGAAAGAAGATTGAGAGGATTTCCTGTAAGTTTGTCCCCGAAGCTCTTCCCGTGAATGACAGTTGAATTAATTAGATTTAAAAATCTAATTTTATTGGTGAGTGAATAGAGGTAAATGATTTTTGCATTTATTTAAATATTTTTGGGTTTATTTAAATTTAGCAAAAGAGGAATAAACAATTTAATAAAACAAACTATAGAAGTTGTTTATTAAATTAAAATAAAAGTAATATGATAATTAAATTAAAGATTCTAGGATATCTTTATTTAATTAAGAAGAAACGTGATAAGGTAATTAAATAACACACATTATTGAAGTTGTGTATTTAATTTAAGATAGAATTAATGGATAAAGTATAGAAGAAATAATAATGATAATAATTAAATAAAACAAAATATTTAATTTTGTTTATTTAATTAAGAGAGAAATATTATGATAAAAATGATAATAATTAAATTAAAAACAAAGTTTTTAATTTTGTTTATTTAATTAAGAGAGAAATAATATGATAAAATAGAAGAATTAATAATGAACTTAATATAAATAAATATTTCTATTTATTTACTAAGTAGATGAATTTAAGATTAATTAATCAAATAAGTCATATTTAATTAATTAGATTCTCTAGACCATTTTTAGGTGTCTACATTTTGCCCCTCTTTGAAGTGATGTGTTTACGCATTGCTTCAAAGAATGATTTTGCTTCAGCTGCCAGTATTGACGAAAAGTTTGAAATATGCTCCAGACTTGCCCCAGATATTGAATTTTGAAATGATAGCGATATATGCCCCCACGGGAGATAAATTGATGAATTTTGAATTTTTATGATTTTTAATTTTTTTTGAATTTTTGTGATGATTTGATAATTTGATGATGATTTGATGAACAAGCAATGATGAAACAATTTATCTCCCGACAAAATTGTCCAAAACTGTCCCTGCGATAGATAAGAATTAATTCCCCAAAAAGAAAAATAAATAAATCCTATGAAAATCCCACAAAAACAACCTATAAAAGCTCAAAAGGTCATTTTCAAAAGTCATTTGTGTATTTGACTTTGACAAACTTGTGATAGAGACCCTTAGAGTGCTAGAGCATCAGGATGTCGATCCCTTACCACACCCACCGACTTGAGCGTGTGCGACGTCACCAGCGTCCGACCGACTATGGACCTCCGGTACGTACCCCCAAATCCTCCTCGTAATTCACGCTTGTACTTTTTAGTTCATTTTTCACGTGTTTTATTGTTTTAGTGCCTGACCGGCACGGAATAGCGCGTCAGTTGTCTGTTTTAGCATGCTAGAGTTTTAGCGTGGCAACCTAATTTTGTAGCGCATCCGTAGGATAGTGTAGCGCGCGATATTTTTAGCACCCTAGGTAGATTTTGTAGTGCGTCAGTAGGATAGTGTAGCGCACAAGAGTTTTAGCGCCCTAGGTAGATTTTGTAGCGCGCCATAGGCCTGTTTTAGCACCCCACCAGAAATAGCGCCCCTGAGCTCTGTTATAGCGTACCAACTAGATTTCATAGCTTCCTAGTAGTTTTAGCGCGCCATCTACCTGTTTTAGCGCTTGGAAGAACAGATTGATGAAAAATTGTGCACTTTGAGTTTTTTATTTCATCGATTTGTTGTTGACTCCATCCATTTTAGTTTGATCTGACTAAATAAATGGTAAACGATCTCATGATGAGCGAGATCCATTGATTGATAATAATTACCCTCATGATAGGCGAGGAATAATTAGAATTTTTTTGAAGGAATGAACCTAATTGATAGATGAGGGTTCATTCTTGATATATTGATCGTTTGATAGGTAAAGCACATTTTTTAGAAATTGATGACCTCATGATATTTGATATTCTGATTGATAACGTATTGATCTGTAAAATGTTTTTTATGATAACATGAGCATTTAGATGTTATCCAAGTGTGAGAGCTGTTCCCCTGGCCTTTTGATATGATACCACGACTTTCACTAGATGAGAGGCAGCATATTACTGATTGTGGTTTAGCCTCATTACTGGATATGCCCCCATATTAGACTTAATAGGGGTCTACTGACAGCTTTAGGAGAGCGGTGGCATAGTGACCACAACACCTTCCATTTACCTACTGGCGAGATGACTGTGACGCCAGAGGATGTATGGTGTATCCTTCGCATTCCTTTTGTTGGGGAGATTTTCGTGCATGATGCAGAGGAGTGGGGTGGGATAGAGTCTATTCTGAGAGTTTTTCAGGATCCTCATATTGCGGGAGTTTGGATCGCATGGGTGGAGATGTATAATTCTTATGCTCCACTTCCTTTAGTTTTGGCAGGCTTTATTGGTGGATTCCTTTGTCCTGATAAGATGTCAAAGGGTCTATCTCTTGGATGGGGTCGGGTACTAGAGGGTATGGTGGCACACAGGACGGGATATTCCTGGGGCATGTGTATGCTTGCTCAGTTATATCATGATTTACATTGGATCGTGTACCTCGGAGGTAGCAGTTTATCAGCAGGAGCTACAATTCTTCAAGTATGGGCATGGGAGCATATTGCTGTCACGCGTCCTGTGTCGGTGTTATCGAGACCAACAACAAGACCCTATGTGTTTCGCTACAGAGGTAGGCCTACCTAGCATATGGTGGGTAAGCTAGATTATTGGAGACAGATTCTTGACGATGTGGAGACAGTGACCTAGCATCCCTATTTAGATTGTGATGACTGGGATGAGGATGATATCGAGTTGGGATATTTGGCCGACTCGATGTATTTGATCGGGAAGAGCTCCAAGGTTTTGGAGCGATTCCTATTTTGTCGCATCTACAGGCAGTATGGGATTGTTCAGTGTATGCCGTAGGGAGTAGTGCACTATGGATGACGACGAATAGATGCCAGTGATTGGGGTCCACGCTTGCCTTATGGGGCACTTGTTGAGGGTTATCGTGCTCTTCAGCCATTGGCATGGGATATGCGGCGAGACATTGTTGAGGCACCCGTTACTCTCGATTATGGACAGTATTTGGCTCTACACCCTCCTCCTCGTATTACCATTCTAGATGAGCCAGCACCAGTACCAACACCAGCACTAGCACCAGCAGCTGCAGGGGGTGGTCATGGTGGTCAGAGACGGAGGAGAGAGGAGGATGTAGATGTTGATGTGGAGGGTAGTGATGAGAGTGACAGTGATGATAGTAGTGATGATGATAGTGATGATAGCAGTGATGATGATGGCAGAGATGAGGGGAGACCGAGCATAGCAGGTACTTCAAAGCCATCGACTAGTGCGCCTCGTAAGAGGCAGACAGTTGCTCCCTCTCTAGCAGAGCGATCAGAGGTTGCTGGTTTGTGTGTCAAGATTTTGACATTACAGGGACAGCTAGCACAGGCACATGGATTAGTGGCACAAACTCAGGCCCAGATGCAGGCACAGCTAGCTACTGCATAGATGCAGATTACCTCTCTGATTGGTGAGAGAGATGAGGCCAGACATGCAGCAGAGATAGCAGAGAGTGGCCGATGGGACCTCTATGGTAGATTACATGTGAGAGGCCATGCGGGCAGGTGTAGAGATTGAGTTCTACAGGAGCCGTTATCATGAGCTGTGCCCACCAGAGCAGAGAGTCAGTTATGCCCAGTCCCACTCAGAGAGGACTCGTTCGAGGATAGTGAGCAGAGGCGTGACACAACCTCTTTCGAGAGATCTGAGAGATCTGAGAGATCCTGGGACAGCTGGTGGTGGTGGCGATACTGGTGTGAGACCTACTCCTTCTGGTGCGAATACCACTTGAGATCGTGTGTGTACCCCTCGAGAGATATATACAACCATTTTTATTTATTTTTGATATGATGTTATCTTTATTCTTTTTAGACTTCATTGTATACTTGACACTTGATGAGATATATATGATGTGCAGTGGTTTGATTGATCTATGATGTGTTCTACATGAGTTACGTGATGGGTGCATTTTAATTTTTATGTTTTATGATGATTTTATTATACTAGATTGGATAGATGCATTAATATTGATGATGTGTGTATTTTCTTAATGAAATGCAATGTATGAGATGTAAATGAATGATGTATGGATGAAATACCATGTATGATAGATAAAATGAGATGTAAATGAATGATGTATGGATATGTGATGTATGATATATAAAATGAGATATAAATGAATGATGTATGGATATGTGATGCAATGTATGATATATAAAATGAGATGTAAATGAATGATGTATGGATATGTGATGCAATGTATGATATATAAAATGAGATGTAAATGAATGATGTATGGATATGTGATATATAAAATGAGATGTAAATGAATGATGTATGGATATGTGATGCAATGTATGATGAGATCATAAAATTCCTTCTATATGTATGCAATGAATGATGATTATGCAACTATATGATAATGACAATGTGATGAGATGCAAATGAATGATAAATATAATGAATGATGAAACATAACGTGTATATGATATCACGAAATGAGATGTTTATTGTGAAATTTATGATGAGATGAAGAAATGATTTTATATGCATGCCATTATGAAAATTGTATGTGTCAAGTATACTTAATCTTTAATAAGAAAAGATAACATTGTTTGCAAATGAATCTTTGTAACTTGTGTAACCAATACTCTACAGATGTACTATTATGAATGCAATCTATTTTTATCATGCAAACCTATTTTATCAATGCAAACCTAAGTGTCATTTCAACAATTTTTTTATTTTTCTTTGTATCATCACTGAGCTTTTAAAATGTTGAAAGCGAATACAAGCATCAATGATATGAGATAGACCAATGATGACCTGAGTATTTATTTCATGATTTTTGATATTGCAAGCGAACACAAGCATCAAGGTATGAGATAGACCAATGATGATCTGAGAATTTCTTGCGTAAACAAACAAGAATTAATCATTTTCTTAAGTGAATCGGAATATCATCCATGATACTTGGTAGAGCACTTCCCTTGACAATTCACAAAATAATAATGACTAACTCACAAACAACAAACAAAGAAAAGGTATCATTCTCCTTCCTTGCTTCTCTAGTTTAATACATCATTGAGTAGCTCCAAAGAAATGATAAGCAAAATGATGAAATAAAAAGTACAACAATTCAAATTCTACTTAATGTATTTTCAAATCATTATTCAGATTAGATCATCGATGTTGAAATGCGTGTGTTGATGTTTGCATGATATTTTTAGATGTTTGACCAAAGGACGTAACCTAAAGACCTATCCTAGGGGTCTCGGGGACTGATCAAAGATTAGTCTTGCTTACGTTATACACGTAAAGACCACGTAGTTTGATTGATACATACTCTATTTTTTTTGCGTTTTGCAATTTTTGAATGTTTTTGCATGGATTTTTTGATTTTTTGATGTTTTTGGATTTTGATGGATTTTCTGATGTTTTTGGATTTTGATGGATTTTCTGATGTTTTTGGATTTTGATGGATTTTTCTGATGTTTTTGGATGCTTTTCAAGTATCGTCACTCGGTGTTGGCACGTTTGATTGTCTCCCCATTTAAGTCGAAAGTCCATTGTACCAAAGAACTCTAGGACGTTGCCCCCAAGCTAGGGTAAGACATGATATCCTTGCTATGATATGGATAATGATACTAATTATCTCAAATGATAGATGGAAATGATATGAAAGGAAACAATCATAACAAAACTGTACCCAATAGATAGAAGAGCTGATGAAAATCATAAGTAGCACCTGTTTGCTAGGTTTTCATCACTTTTTTTTATTGTGTCCTCCTTTTTGTGTATTTTTATTTTTATTTTGTTTTTTTCCTTTTTCTATCATCATGACACCTGTTTGCCAGGTTTTCATCAAGACAACTTTACCGATCATGCACTAGGTATCCTCAAGTATAGAATCGCCTGAGATGGATGATGTTCATGGGTTCCTCCAATATATCTCCTTTTGGTGTAGACAGCCGGTATGCTCCTGATCCATAGACTGATATAATGACATAAGGCCCTATCCAGTTAGGTTCAAACTTTCCCTTCTTTTCTTTGTCTGCTTGATTTCTAGGGTTTTCCCGTAGGACCAATTCTCTGATCTGGAAGACTCTAGGCTTAACCCTATGATTATAGTTCCTAGACATTCTTTGTTGATAGTCTGTCAAATGATTGATAGCTTGTTGTCGATGTTCATCAAGTAGCTCTAATTCTTGAAGTCTAGAGATCTTGTAATCCTCATCTGAAATGAGTCCCTTTAGTGAAACTCGAAGGGATGGAATTTCTACCTCGATAGGTAATATTGCCTCTAATCCATAGACAAGAGCATATGGTGTAGCTCCTGTTGGTGTTCTGATGCTGGTCCTGTAAGCCCAAAGAGCAGGGTTAAGCTGAACGTGCCAATCACGCCCTACCTCATTTACAGTCTTCTTGAGAATCTTTAGGATTGTTTTGTTTGAAGCTTCTGCATGTCCATTACCTTGAGGGTAATAAGGAGTTGAAAAGCGATGTTGGATGTGGAAATTTTCACACAACTCTTGGACGTCTTGGTTCTTGAAAGGCCTGCCATTATCTATGATGATTGACTGGGGTATCCCATATCTACAAATGAGATAATTAAGTATGAAAGATGATATCTGCTTCCCAGTGATTGTGGTTAAGGGAACTGCCTCTATCCATTTTGTGAAATATTTTATTGTTGTGATAATGAACTTATGTCCATTAGATGAAAATGGGTTAATTTTCCCTACCAAGTCCAATCCCCACTGATAAAAAGGCCATGTAGTTGTGAATGGATGGAGCTCCTGTGTTGGTGCATGTATAAGATTGCCATGAATCTGACATTTTTGACATCTCTTGACAAACCTATAAGATTCTTGCTCCATGTGCAGCCAGTAATACCCCAAATGAAGGAGTTTCTTGGCTAAAGATAATCCGCTTGAATGTGTCCCACAAATTCCTTCATGGACCTCATGTAAAGCAGAAGCAGATTCGTTATGTTCTAAACAATGCAAAAGAGTACCATCTAGGCCTCGACGATAAAGAGTGTTTGCAATAATGGTATGTTTGGCGGATTGGCGTATGAAGTTGCGCTTTTGGTTGCGAGAAAGATCTGGCGGTAAGATGTTATCTTTTAGGTAAGTACAAATGTCTCCATAAATGGAAGATTGGGCACTATCCAAAAGGCTTATGGTTTGGGATTTGGGATTTGCATATGCAGGATTTGACACTTCTTCCACAATAAATCGATAATGATCTTGTGTTTCAGGCATTTGTAGAAGAGATGCTATTGTGGCCATGGCATCTACTGCTTTATTCTCTGATCTTGGTATCTACTCAAATTTGATATCTATGAAGTATTTTCTTAGATCATCTACTAGTCTCTTGTATAAAATCAGTGTGTCATCCTTAGTTTGGTAATCATTGTTGACTTGCTAGATGATTAACTGAGAGTCTCCATACACCTGTAGTTCTGTGATTTTCCAATAAATAGCCACTTTAATTCCAAGGATTAAAGCTTCATATTCTACCACATTGTTAGTGCAATGAAAGGTAAGCCTGTAAGATCATGGAATTGTGTGCCCAAAAGGTGTGACAAATAAAATTATTGCCCCCGATCCATGTTGTGTGTGGGATCCATCGAAGTAGAGTTGCCATGGTTGTGTTGTAATGTTGAGGATATCCACATCAGGAAATTCCATGGTCATAGGATGACCATCTGACAATGGAGCTTCTGCTAATTGGTCGGCAATGACTTGTCCTTTGATAGCTCGCCTTTCAACATACTGAATGTCAAACTCACTGAGGAGCATGACCCACTTTGCCAACCTTCCTGTTAAAGTTGCTTTGCTCAGTAAATACTTGAGGGGATCAATTTTTGCAACGAGCTTGACAGTGTGAGTGAGCATATAGTGTCGCAATTTTTGTGTTGCAAACACTACGTAAGCATGATTTTTCAATGAAGGTGTAGTTTACTTCATGTCCATTGAGTGTCCTGCTGATATAGTATATTGCCTATTCCTTTCCTTCTCTATCCTCTTGTGCTAGCAAGGCTCCTAAAGAAATATTTGTTGTTGCGATATATAGCAACAATGGCTTGTCTTTACTGGGTGGCACCAAGATTGGTGGTGTCATTAAATAATGCTTGATTTGATTGAAAGTATTCTCACACTGTTCATCCCATTTAAAAGACACATTTTTATGCAAAAGATGGTTGAATGGATGACACCAATCTGCTAGTTGAGAGATGAACCTTCTGATGGACTGTAGTCGGCCTTGTAGAGATCTTAATGTACTGATATTCTTAGGAGGTGGCATTTCCACAATGGCTTTAACTTTTGCTGGATCTACTTCAATTCCTTTTGTAGAAACTATGTATCCAAGGAGTTTTGCTGATGTTACTCCAAAGGCACATTTCTTAGGATTTAATCTGACTTTAAATTTCTCCAACCTATCAAATATTTTGGCAAGTATCTCTAGATGTCCTTCCCTGGTGTGAGATTTGGCTAAGATATCGTCCACATAGTCCTCCATGAAGGTGTGCATCATGTCATGGAAGATTGTTGTCATAGCTCGCTGGTATGTAGCTCCTGCATTCTTTAACCCAAAAGGCATGACGTTCCAGCAAAAGGTGCCCCATGGACATGTAAATGCTATCTTTTCTTGGTCTTCAAGGAGCTATTTTGATTTGATTGTATCCTGAAAATCCATCCATGAGTGATAGCATTTGATGGCTAGCTGTTAATCTACAATCATGTCTATGTTTGGCAAAGGAAAATCATCCTTTGACATGCTCTATTTAAATCCTGGAAATCAGTACATATTCTAATGGTGTGATCTGGTTTTGAAATAGGTACAATGTTGGATATCCATTCAGCATAATCAATAGATCTGATAAATCCAGCATCTAGTAGTTTCTTCAAATCATTTTTTACCAATAATGCAACATGTGGATGCATCTTTCTTAGTTTTTGTTTTACTGGTTTAGTGCGAGCTGGTAAAGATAAGTGATGCATAATAAGATCTGTGTCTAAGCCTGGCATGTCAGAGTATGACCAAGGAAAATTGATGCATCATTCTTCAAAGAATTTGATAAAATCTGGCTTTTCTATATCTGTCATGGATGCTGCCAAGTGTAGTATTCTTACTTTCTCTGCTGTGCCAATATCAATAGACTATGTGGGTTCTATCAACATTGATGATCTTTAATGGTAATGTTGTGGGAGGATGTCAAACCTTCCATCCTTTGGTGCCTCAATGAGGTTTTCACCATTGGATGCGTTCTTTGTTTTTACTATTTTAGGATGAAATATTGCCATAGAATGGTTTTCACCATTAGATCCATTTTTTATTTTCATATTTTTGCAACTAGAAGGCTTGGCATCCTCCTGCCTAAAAGCATCATTAAAAGAAGCATTGGTAGAACAAGTATCAGATTCTTCACAACAAAGGTAGTTAATAATAGCGGAGTCATTGTCAAAAATAGGGAGAGTGATGGGGTGTTGGGGTTCCCACTCGATAAGCTCGGGATGTACTAAAGGCAATGAATCATTAGATGGGTTGAGGTCAGTGATTGTGAAAGCTCGGACGGAAATGTCGTCCAAGTTGTTAGTGGTTATGACAAGGCCTACGATGGTATTTTCTTCCACATCATTTATCTCACTCGATGTCTATTCATCTTCACTTGAGTCATCAAAATTTTGTGTTTCAAAGACAATAGGATTAAAACTTGAGCTTTGACCCTCCTCACGTTTGGGAGTATACTTTTTGATAACATCGATCTGGATATCTTCATAGGAAACATCTGATAAGTTGTCCCACTCATATTCATTTGAATCTATTTCAGAGTTATCTCTTATTTGAAGAATACGCTCCACAGTTTTATTGGTGAGTTCTGCTCTTGCTTCTTCTGTGTATCCTAGTCTAGTTCTGCCATTTTGCTAAATTGTGAGAACTTGGATTGGTTTTGTTACACTTTGTTCCCCTCGTTCAAGAGGTCCTTGTTCTGCTACATATCCTAGTCTAGTTTTATCCTTATGTTGGAGTGTGAGTGGCTGGATTGGTTCTGTTATGCCTTGTTTCCTTAACCCAAGAGGTCCCTGTCCTGAATATCCCATCTTCTCCAGAATATTTTTTCCTTTTCCATATTGATTTGTCTCTATGATATTACTCATGGAAGTGGAAGCTTCCTCATCCCTATAAAGCCAATTTAATATGGCCTTATCTTCTGATTCTTCATCTAAGTTTCCAACTTTTACAAATCTGCCATCTAATGTTGTTGTAGATTGTGCTGATTTTTGGGTGGTTGTAGATGGCTGTCCATACGTTTGTAAGGAGGGTAACATCTGTGATAGATGGAAAGAGTGTCCAACACCATATTCACTTATTCCTTTGTCACTTATCTATACTTTGTTGGTGAATTGGTGTGAGAGTGAAGCCATTTTTTCTTCAATATTTGAAGGGTTAGATTGTGCCACCTTGATCTCTTGCGATTTTTGTTGTTTTGGAAGCCACTTTGATATGAAGCTTTGCTGTTTCTCACCATTAGATGAATCTAATGTGCTAACTTCTCTATTGTGAGGTATTAATGTATCCTGAGATGTTTTCAATGTATGACAAGCTTGGGTGTCATTATAGTCTACTGTGATTGTTACCTCCTATCCATTGACGGGAAATTTTAGGCATTGATGATAGGTGGAAGGTACTGCTTGCATATCATGAATCCAAGGACGTCCCAATAGTATGTTGTATGTCAGTTCCCTATCTAAGACTTGACAAACCACATTTTGGACAATAGGTCCCACTTGAATGGGTAATATGATCAATCCTTTAGATGATCTTTCTTCCTCATCATATGCTTTGATTGTGATTTTTCTTCTTGTATCAATGGCTTCATCTGAATATCCTAGTGCATGAATCAGCTTTAAGGTACAAATATTTAAACCAGCCCCTCCATCTATCAAGACACACTTTACACGGTGTTTATGGATGAGGACTTCAATGTGAAGGGTGGAATTATGTGGATGGGTGAGTGATACATCATCATGTTCGGAAAATGAAAGGCAATGAGGTGTAGATAGATGTCCCACCATAGCTTGAAATTGACATACATCCAAATTGTTAGGTACTGTGGTTGATACAAGAGCTTGCTCAAGAACCTCTTTGTGTGATGGGGAGATCTTTAAAAGCTCCAAGATGGATATTTTCAGCGGTATTTTCTGTAATTGGTCGATGAGATTATATTTATTGGAGGGAGGATCTACATATTGGGATGATAATGATGCTCCTTTCAATATAACTTTGGATTGTGCCCCTGTTGTGGCATTAACCGGTTGGTGCTCTTGTTTCCCTTTAAGTGTGATTACGTTAATTTGGTTTTCAGATTTGTCCATATGTTGTACCAAATTAGTAGATGTAATGTCATTGTTTCGATTGATTTGATTGCATAACTCCTCATCCTCTTTGGCAGCAGAAAGACAAAGGATCGTTGTGTCATAAACATAACCAACATTCTTACCTTTGCTATTGGTGGAAGAGGATTCTCCTTTCTAATAATTGGGTAGAGGATTTTTGAATGTTGTATGATCTTTGTTTGTTTGGTGCCCCTCTACAAATACTTTCTTTTGATCGATAAGGTCTTGTACCGCATGTTTTAACTGCCAACAATTTTCAGTCATGTGGCCTTCATTTTGATGGTAGTGACAGTAATGTGAGTCATTCCACCATGATGGTTTGACTTGAGGGTCCCAATTTCTAGCCTCTTGTACTTGAATAAGTTTTTCATCTAAAATTTCTTTGAGGACTGATTCCAATGATTGCCCTAATGTCGTGAATTTTCGTTTATTGGATGGTCGTTGGAATGATTGAGTTTTTGTTTCTCCACTATTTTGATTATTTCCTTGATTACTACTTTGTTTGACATTAAGACCATTGTTTTGTTTGTTTGTAGTTGTTGGGGTCAAGGTGAATACTGGTTTGGATATGTGTGTATTGATCATGGTATCGGTATTTTTATTCTTTTGCCAAAATCTTGGCTTTTCATTGTTGTTGTTAGAGGAATTGTTATTGTTTGAACCTTCAATGAAGTGTTTGATTGTTCCTCTTTTGATTAGAGCCTCTTTGATTTTGAGTCCCTTTTCGATAACTTGCTCGAATGTAGATGGACATTGTAAGTCCAATCTATAATTCATTTTGTCCACTAGGTTATCAATGAACATCTCTATCTTCTCCTCTTTAGGAATAGATCTAGGGTATTTAGAAAATAGCCTTCTCCATCGTTGGAGAAAGGAAAGAAAATTTTCACCCTTTGCTTGTTTGGTGTTGTAGAGTTCTTTTAAGGTCACCCCATGTTGGATGTTGAATGAGAAGTGTGTTATGAATCTATTGATCAGTTCTTCAAAAGATTGGATCCCGAGTTCCATTTTAGAAAACCACTCCATGCAAGTGTTTCCTAAGCTTCTTGGAAATAATCGTAGTAAGTAAGAGTCCTCATGTGCGAACTCTATGCTCATGGCTCTAAATTCTCATACGTGATCAAATGGATCGGTTCTTCCATTATATTTGTTGTACGTCAGGTATTCACAATACCATGGAAATGGTATCATGTTAATGCTTGGGTCAAATGGATAAGGGCAAATGTCTTGTAAGGAATATCTTTTTGTTGGCCCTTGTTGGATATCTTGGAACTGCAATTGTAATTGTTGGATTTGTTTTGTCAAAGCATCTATTTGATTTGGATTTTCTATAGTAGTTGTCTGAGGTGTGGTCATTTCCTTGAGTTGGTTGACATCAAAGTCTTTAGGAAGCTTAGCACCTTTGTCAACTAATAATAAAAGATACTTTTCCATATCTTGCTCTAACATCTTTTCCATAAATTTATGGAAATGAGGGTCTTGTTGAACTTTCTCGATTTCTTCTGTAGTTATTTCTTTCTCTTGTGAATTAGTGAGAGGATCAGTGTTGTTGTATCGTCCCCAAGGGTTTTCTTCAGCCATGGCTGCTATTCTTTTGTTTTCTTCTTGTTGTTGTCTTTGATATGCTGATCGTGTGAAAATAGGCATACAAACGTTAAAATTTTACTCTAGACTTTGATCTTGGAATTTTGATTTGATAAGTGTCAAAGTTTTTGATTTAAAATCTGATTTAGTTGTGTCTAGTTTCGTGATGGAAGGATGATAAAATCATTGATAGGGAAATTTTGACACAAAAATCTCAGATTTAGTGATGATTGATAAGGACACTTTGCAAGATGTTTCAAGATCTAGGCGTAATAGTAAAGTTTTCTTTTTGTATGATTCAAGTGTTTTGGGGTATGAAAAAAATGTTTTCGATTGATGAAAACCTTGTTTTTGATGTGGGAAAACTGACAAACTGTCCTACTAACTCTATGTTTTTCTGACTTTCTGGAGCACTAAAACAGAGCGACAACACGCTAAAACAGATCTGCTATGTGCCAAAACAGAGCGACAACGCGCTAAGAAAGAGATGTGACGAGCTAAAATAGAGATGCGACATGCTAAGACAGAGACATGACGTGCTAAAAAAGATCCGCGATGCGGTAAGGAAGAGACATGAAGCGCTAAGTCAGAGATGGGACGCGCTAAAATAGAGTGAGGAAGCGCCAAAACAGAGATGTGACGCGCTATAACAGAGATGCGACACGCTAAGATAGAGACATGATGCACTAAAACAGATCCGCGATGCGCTAAGACAGAGACGTGACATGCTAAGTTAGAGATGCGATGTGCTAAAACATAGCCGTGGCGCGCTAAGATAGAGCCGCTATGTGCTAAGACAGATACATGACGCGCTAAGATAGGAAACTATCTTACTCTATGAAACTCACTTGGTCTGGTATCATATTGTATGGCTGGTTGTGGGATATATTCTGGACAAATTCTTTGACTGTGATTGTGGTGTTGCCTAAGAGCCCTTCTTTGATAAAATGCTTGTGAATCTAAGGGAGCTACAACATAGTCGTCCGTATAAACTCTAGAGAAATCGTGATATCTATGAATAAAAGTCCTATGTTGGAGTAGAACTTTTCTGCTTTGATACAAAAATTGTTGTTTTCTCAGGAGTTGTTTGTATGTAAGTGTTTTCTTTGGCTTTTTGATTCTTTTGACAAGAGATTTCTTGACAAATTTGGTGGATACCCAATCTCGAATCATGAGAATTTCACAAGTGTTTGATTTTGATGATTCTTGTGATGATCTTATCTGAATTTAATGAAAGAAAACACAGCAAGCAAGAATAGAATAGTTGATTTAAAATCCTAGAATCTAAATAGATAGTGTATGTTTTTAAGAATCAAGCATGATTCTTCTTGATTTTCATGGGTTTATAAAAAGATAAGACAGTTCAAACAGACTCACTCCTAGAGATAAAAGGTCATCGTTATATACTCGAACGACCCACAACTTGGAATTGCGTCGACTCACACAGCCATGTCACCCCCTAGAGGGCACCCGTGTTTTTGTCTTTTCCAGGTGTGTACTCAGAGTGATGAAAGTGGATACCGGATCCCCTGAGCAAACAGTCCTCGGCAATTATATGGTGAGTGCTTGAGGGTAGATTCTTCCCCGCCCCTGCACCACCAAGTATTACAATGTTCGGGAACTGACAAGCTTGCTTCTATTTCTAGGTTCTTAGATAGGGTTTCCGTTTAGAGTGGAAAATGGATAAACTCCCTCGAGAGACCTCCTAATCTTTAGAAAAAAGATTTTGGGGATGGTTATCCTGCACACTTCCGTTGAAAGAGGGTTTCCCCAAATTCACATAAATTTTTAAGTGGGTTGGAATGCCATAGCTTTTGGTTGTCCCCACTCAGGTCATTCCCATAGGGTGAGTACTTTTTCCCACTACGGCAGGCCTGTCTAAAGGTTTTAATAAAAGTTTGAAAATTGCATAAAGTAAAAGTGAGTTTGGTATTCTGATGCACCCAGTTAAGGGGAGAGCATAAACCTATCACCCAATCACAGCAAAGAAGTTGTTCACTTTCAAAAACCCAAAAGACAAATTAGCTAATCTATATGGAGATATTGCTCCATAAAAAGCATGATGTTCAATTTTAATCCCACAAGAAATGAAGAAGTTTCTATCCTAGGATTGATCAATTTTTATCCATTTTCTATCCTAGGATTGATAAGTTTTAACCTGTTTTCTGTCCTAGGATTGATAAATTTTAACCAAAAAGAAACCGAAGAACAAAAATCTGGCCGCGGATGCGTCAGATCCAGATAAAATATTTTTAAAGAATAAAGAGCTGAGGTGCTAAAATAGTGGATCGGCGCACTAAAACAGTGGAGTGGCGCACTAAAACAGTGGAGCGGCGCACTAAAACAGTGAAGTGATGCACTAAAACAATGGAGCGGCACTTTAAAACAGACAACTGGAGCGCTACAGAATCCAGCCGGCGCACTATAAAAAACCACAGTTCCGCGAAAACAAACACGCCGATACCTGTAAGACACTTTTCACTAAAATTTTACAGAATATGGGGTTATTCCCCACGGTGGGCGCCAAAATGGAAGCGTAAGAATGAGGTAAACAAATTAGAATGCTTCTACACTTCTAAATAAGACATAATAGCAAAGATTCAAGAGAATTTAAATCAATTTAAATGCAGGAACCTCTAAAGCTGTCGTATTGCTCTCTAACTCTAAAGATCTCTCTAATCTACTTTGCTCTCAGATTTTAGAAGCTTATAGATTGTTGAAATGACACTTAGAGAACAAGATTTAAATTAATTCTATTCCTATATGATTTAATAATACAACTAAAATGATTCTACAACAAAGCTTCTGAGAAAGAAACTACTGTAAACAACCATATTTAAATGAATTAAAATGCTTGATGGATTCTGGATGGATGCTAGATGAATGTTGAATGCTTGAATGCTTGGAAAACCTGTAGAGTAAGATTACACAAGTTAGGATCCTTTTCCTGTAGCCAAAGACCTATATTTATAGCTTTCACGACACTCATTTGTGAAGGGAAAACACAGCAGAGGTTGAGATTCAATCTGGAGAATTGAAGGGTATGAGATGAGAAGGTGGAGCTGATCATGAAGGATTGTTCCTCCCCATGAAAACACCAGGCAAGATGAGAGGAAAGAAGATTGAGAGGATTTCCTATAAGTTTGTCCCCGAAGCTCTTCCCGTGAATGACAGTTGAATTAATTAGATTTAAAAATCTAATTTTATTGGTGAGTGAATAGAGGTAAATGATTTTTACATTTATTTAAATATTTTTGGGTTTATTTAAATTTAGCAAAAGAGGAATAAATAATTTAATAAAACAAACTATAGAAGTTGTTTATTAAATTAAAATAAAAGTAATATGATAATTAAATTAAAGATTCTAGGATATCTTTATTTAATTAAGAAGAAACGTGATAAGGTAATTAAATAACACACATTATTGAAGTTGTGTATTTAATTTAAGATAGAATTAATGGATAAAGTATAGAAGAAATAATAATGATAATAATTAAATAAAACAAAGTATTTAATTTTTTTTATTTAATTAAGAGAGAAATATTATGATATAAATGATAATAATTAAATTAAAAACAAAGTTTTTAATTTTGTTTATTTAATTAAGAGAGAAATAATATGATAAAATAGAAGAATTAATAATGAACTTAATATAAATAAATATTTCTATTTATTTACTAAGTAGATGAATTTAAGATTAATTAATCAAATAAGTCGTATTTAATTAATTAGATTCTCCAGACCATTTTTAGGTGTCTACAGAACTAATAGTCTTAAAATCCTCTTATTGAAAAAATGAAAGCTAATTGGACACACACTTATAATGCTTATATTAACCAATTACTATCTTGTTTGATTTGCAATTTGATGTTGGCATATATATTATCGAAGTGAGAATGTAATAATAGATTTTAGATATCAATAGTGGTACTTAAATGTGAAATTGAGATTGCGTCGATCTGCCTTTGCATGCATAAATACATAGTTTCCCAAATATATATATATATATATTGTGACCATTAGAATTGTACTCCCTTCTTGGAGATAGTACAATCCCTGGTCTCTAATTTGGACCTACCTTGGGTACCCTTGCATTAATCATCCTTTAAATAATCATTTATAGGCCCCTAAGACCCATTATTTCAGATCTCAAGGCTCACTTCACTTAAAGATCCCATAAAATCACTCAAATCCTTGAAAATCCTGAGACCCACCTCAAAAAGCTAAGGTGGGACTCATTTGCCACCTTGGCTGAATGAGTCCCCTTAGGTGGGACCCATTCACCAAGGGTGGCGAATGAGTCCCATTTGGGGACTTTTTCAAAATTTTGAGCAGGAAATTCAAGTTTTTAATTCAAATTTTGGTGGATGTCGGCCTTTGAGATCTAAATAATAGTCAATTAGGTGTAAATACCTTTATAAACAAGTTTTCAAGCCATTTTTATCAATTCTAAGCATTGAGAGCAAGCATTTTCAAAAGTTAAGTGTTGAGAATCTTTCGCAAGAGCATTCAAGTTTCAAGAGCAAGTAAAGTTGAAGCATTGGAGCATCAATAAAGTGTTTTTGTAGGTCTTCAATCTCACTTTCATTCAATATCTAGCATTGTCAAGGGTTGAACATGGTTGTCTATAGTGAATCATGATGGATTCTAGGTTGGGGAGATGCAACTAGCCATCAAGCCAAGCCTAAAGACTTGTTTCCTAAGTGATTCCATCCTTCATTATCACTCTACATTCAACCTAAGGAAGGTACAAGCATCATTAAGATTCATTTGGGGTGACTAGAGATCACCACAATTGAGTCATTCATCCTCATATTTCCATTCTGGCATCATATTCTTGAATATTTGAATAAGATTGCATTATGTTTCAAGTTTTTTAGTCTTAGATACACTTAAGACTAGGATTTTCATGTACATTTCATTATTTCTATCAAGGTTTAATTACCAAACTAGGGGTTTGACCAAGGAAAACCCCCAATTAGAAAATCAAGTTGTATTATGTTTTGTAGGTGTTTTCGCAGATTCAGATCCAAAACACAGGTTGGAAGGAAAGAGCAAGTGTTGAAGTGCATATCAAAACTTTCAATTTCCAAAAAATTAGAATGGGAGTGATTCTCCAAGAGTGGCGAATGAGTCCCACTGTAGCTATTTTCCAGATCTGTTTGCATATTCCAATACCCTTTTTTCTCGAAACAAACTCTCGTGCAGAAACCTAGATCTGGGATAGATTCACCCAAGTTGGTGAATGAGTCCCAGTTGGTCAAAAGTCAAAATTTCCATAATTTAAGAGTTGTTCCCAGGCACTTCTAGATTCCAAGGTGCACATTGTTTATCTCATTGATTTTTTGTTTGGTTTTATTAGCATTTCAAGGCCATCTTGTAGGTCATTGCATTGAACTAGGATTTTGCATTTTTACCTTGCATTTCATTATCCTTTCCAAGTTTAAACTTGGTGGTGAACCCCTCATTAGATCACATTCAACCCCTAGGACAACCTCATTGTAAGATCTCTTTTTCTTTTGCATTGAGATCTCTAGGGTTATCCTTGAGTGGAATATCTTTGAAGGTGGGTGTGAATAGACCATCATTCATTCCCCCATGTTAGAGTATTTAAGTTTTAACTTAGGGTAAATTAATTTGATTAGGTTTTTCCCATACTGGGTGGTTGTTTACCTGATACCTATTTTTCTTGCCTTTATAAGGCACATTGTATAATATGTAAATCATCAGATGTCAATACATTTTTCCTTTTTTCCTAGTGAAAGAGCCCCGAGCTTCTCTCATATTTGTGAAGGTTTTATTTGTAGTTGGTGTTCCTAGGTTTAGTGGAAATCCCCAACATGGTATCAGAGCATACCACTTTTCCCTCCTTCTGCCATTGAGAGTTTTCATTAGCTTTGAGATCGTTTTTATTTGGCATTTTGGTGCAAGGGCACCAAAGCAACTTTTTGGTCAATAAGGTTTTTTGATAGGTTTTGAGGTGTGGAGTCTCATTTTTGTCATTAATAAGGTCCATGTAGACCATTTCAAATGTTTAAATCATCTTGAGGGGTCATTGAGTTTATATTGTCATATTTTTGCAAAATTGTAAAAAGTTGTCATGTTGCAATATTGTAAAAGTGCATAAAAGTGCAAAAATGTAAGTTGGAGGAATACCAATGTTTAAATATCTTAAAAGATTTTTTTTTTTGGTTGTGTTAGGTGTTTTAGGAGGGAAAAATGTTTAAATATGTGGAGGATCTTGATGTAAACCTTCCTTGGTGGTTTTTGGAGTAAAAAAAACTAAGAAGAATATCTTTGTTTTCTGGTATTTTCTATGTAATCTTCCTGTTTATAGGCTTGGTATGGTTTTGTATAGAGGCATATTGCTCTAAAATTTTATGAATTTATAGAAGGAATGCATTAACATAATTTTAATTTTTGTTTGAGCACTTCATATTGAGTTTGAAGGAAGTTTGATCCACTTTTCTATAACAACTTGTGAAACTTAGTTTTAAGGGTCTTGAAGTAACAAAATGCTGTGAACACCCATTCCACTGTCTGCTACTCTTGTAGCTTGGTGGAATGGGTGCCTTAGGCTAGATTTATGTGTCTATATGGTTTTTTGGAGTAGGGAAGATAATTTGGGTGGTTTTTTATTAATGCCCTAGTTGGCAATTTTGTGAGTTTTGGTGAAATTTGGTGGGTAAAGAGTGGTAAGTGTGGAAAACCCTTGGGGCAGTAGATTTTGACGATTGATTAAGAATGTGCAGGTGATTTGAATATTTTTTGATGCATTTGTGAGGTGTGAAGAAGTTGGGAACATATATTCTTAATAAACCCTTCCAAAAACTGGTCAAAGTGAGGGTTTCATGGTTTGGTATCTTGGAGGGCCTAGCTCCTGATAAAATTGGATGATTCAGGGCTTATGTAGCCTGGTTGAGCTCTGTTAATTGAGTTTTGAGGTTGGAAAAGAGATTAGATAGGGGATGCTTTGTAAAAGTGGCCTAATTGGCCTTGTAGGACAACGCACTAGTCAAGATTTGAAGGGCTTGGTCCAAAGCGACCTATAGAGTCTTTGAGATATGTTTTGAAAAGGCTTAAAGGGTGTTTGAAAAGGTGAGTGGATTGAGATTTGGAAGGAATTTTTGCAGATTAAGGTCAAGAAATTAGGTCTACAAACCTATAAAGAAAATAGTGAAATTGTGAGGAGAATCACCCTTGTTAGGGCTTTGAAGATTAAAGAGGTGTTGAAACCAGTTGTAATTGTGATTGATAAGTGAAAGACACCCTACTTTGCATCAATTGGTATCGAAGCTTAGGGATTAGATCTTTTGAGAGTTGAAAGTTGTAGATTGAAGAAGGAAGAGTGGAAGGTGAAAAGACAATATAGTCACAATGCCTCCAAAAGGGAAAAATATGGCTAAGGAAATGAATGAATTGAGGGATAAGAATGCTAGGGAGATAAGAGAGTTGAAGGAAAGGCTTGCTACTCTAGAAACCAGGAGGAAAAGAGATGAGGATGCGAGTGATGAAAGTGACTCTAAGTGTAATGCTTGCGAGATGAGCAAAAGCATTTTAAATTGTTCATTCCGTTTCAAAAGTTTACTTAGTAAATTATGCCATTAATAAGAGTTTCCAAAGTAAACTCAATGCAAAAGAGTTAATTAAATTGCATTTCTTGTATATAAAATATAACATTGCATTTCATCATGATTATGCACATGGCCAAGTATATCAATGCATTTTCACATATATTCATCCATACTCAAAAGAGATCTATAAACCAATAAATAATTATTCACATTCAAGTGAGACCAAAAACTTCAATAAATACATTTGTATCAATGTTACATCAAAATCTTATAAAGCACATCTATTTCAATGTTGCAGTAACAAATGCCAAATACAATTACATTTACAATGGGATTTACAAGCCATTCCAGTAGGATACACAAGTACATCAATAGTAAAATAAAAACTCTGATCCTCCGACCGCCGTGACACCATCGGTCTTCTTGCGAGCTAGGGCCAAGAGTGTGATTAAGGCGCCTTTTCTGCCCAACCACGAAGTACATGACTTCCCCGGGTTCCTTCCTAACTCGAAGAAATCCCTGGCCCTGCATAAGGAGCCTAGCAACCTAACACAGTAAAACAGGAGGGAACTCTTGATGCATTCCTGGTGCCTATATGCATTTCTAACATGAGAAAACATATTTCTTGCAACAGGAGGTGGCAGAGACCCAAATACATATATTTCTAGGCTTTTAAAACAAATCCATCTATTTTAATGGTACAAGTGCTTCACCAAGCATAAATAAAAACAAATGGTAGTTTTAGAAAAGGTAAAACTACCGTCTTTGTGGGTCCACCTTCGACATCCTATCCCAAAAGTTACCAAAATATAGTAAAAGTGCAAAAATAGAGAGTTGTACATTTTTCCTTATATGCTTCATGCATTTCATTAATTCTAAAAAGAATTCTTCCATATTCCCATATTCATAAAAATATATCAAACTGATTTCCATTTACATTTAGAGTTCAAAAGAGAGTTTCAAAGCATCTTTTGAGTTCCATCTTAATACGTTTGAACAAAAGAATAGGTTGTAAAGTTTTAGTATTAAAATAAAATCTGCTCTTTTCTTAGAAAATTCACATTGACAACATGTTTTCTTCTGTTTAGTAAAAGATTTGTTCTCCCTTCAAGCTACTCTCTTGAGTGTTCTTTGTTCAAGTTTGGTTTTCAAATGTAAAAATGTATGTACATCATGGTATTTTCAGTGTATTGCCACTAGCTGAAATAATATTTCTAATATAAAAACAGTGTTCATTGAATTACATGGTTATATATATATATTCATACTTTGACATATTTGAATCTATGTATATATATATCTAAACACGCATTTTATCATTCATATTAAAGAACTCAGTCAGATTTGAAAGAATTAAACACCAAAATTGCTACTATTTTCTGACAAAACAGAGGTTTGCATATTGACATCTGTGTGTTTTACTGTAAGTTCTTATACAGAATGTATCTAATCTGAATGTCTACAACTGTGAGAATGTTTATATATATTTTTCCAAATGAAAGACTTCAGATTTGCATGACACAAAGACTTCATTGATGCATTCCCAGCATCACAAATACTTCTGAAGTTTTCAATATATATCTATTTCTGAGGGCATGCATGACTGAGTAAAATTTACTTATTTATATATTTATGTATATATATATATTTACACAACTATGTATATATATATATATAAATACAGATCTTTACATAGATATTTTCATCCTCATGTTTTATTGCCACACACACAGAAAAGAGCAGTTTACATGGTTCTAAGAATGAGTTTAGCACCCCAAAGGGAGGTTGGAAGCCTCGCCTCTCCCATAGGGAGGGCGTGGGCTGTGAGGAGGCCGTGCCCCCTCCACAGGTCGCGGCCTGTGGAGGGCACGGGCCTCTCCATAGCGCTGTCCCTTCCCTTGGGATGGGACTGGGGTTAATTCCCTTTCCCAAACAATAAAACAAAAGAATTACACAGTAATTCTCTTCTGCAAAAAACCTACGATTACTGCAAAAATTCATTCAAGATTTTTGAATTCTTCTCTGGTAAATGAAAACAAATCTTTCAAATTATATATATATATATATAAATAAAATTATATGTGTGCACAAAACAAAAACGTGTACTTGAATACATTTTTCTATTCTCAGTTATTTCAACAATAAAGAGCAGAATCCCAATATACAGAATGCAAAGAGGGAAAACTCCAGATTTACATGGAAAAATTGGACTGAATTTAGCAGAGCAGATAGAAGAAGTTCTCCCAAATATTAAAATATTGTTTGCAAACAATTCCACTAATTCTTGCTATCATTTTCTTAAGTTGTTTGCTGTAACTCAACAAGAGAAAGAGAGAATGAAAAACCTGGTTATAAACCTCCAACTGAAGATACTCAGAATTCCTTTTTGCCTCCTCCTGGGGTGGGTTTTCTGGAAAAGTTCTCCTCCTTCCCTACTTTCCTGATTGCTTAATTTCCTTTTTAATTCTCCAAAGATTCCTTCCAATCCTTCTAAATTGACAGATGAAACATCTTGGTAGCCATTAAAAATAACCAAAACAAACTTGCAGAGGAAAGTGTTTTCAAGAAGCCATTTCAAGAACCGTTGCCTTCACGGGAATGTCTTTTCCCTATTTAATATTAATTTCCTCTCTTTTAAACCCTAATCTTGGAATTTATAATTAAATATAATTAAAATAGATGCATTTGCATTTCAAATTCATAAATAGAGGATATATAAAGAAGGATTTACAATTACTTGCACAAAAGATAATTAGGTAATTTAAAAATACTCACCTTTTAAACAAATATTTCATCTAACTTGTGTTTAATTTATTATTCTAAATATCACAATTTTAAAATAGAATTAAAAACATAAATCCTTTAAAGCTATAATTAATAATTAATTTACATTTATGTTATTATTTTATTATTTATTTATTTAATCCATTTATTATTTATTTTGCAAATAATTCAAAGCAATCCATTTAGAATAGACATTGCCTAAATGCAACTATATGATTCTAGGTGTTGTGTGTGTGATCGAAAGTTCTCCCTTTTTACCCTATTGAGAAGCTAGCCTTCTTTCCTCAATCACACTCTTGGTCTTCGACCACCTACAACTCAAGTGCACTCAAGCACGCAACAACAAAATTGAATTAGTAACTGATATAGAGATATAAATCAAAGCAATATTTCAATCAATATTTCTATTTTGTTCTATCTTGCATATTTTCAAAATAAAATGCATTCATAATTTTCAAAAGTAAATACTTTTCTCATTTCCACACACCAAAGCATCATAATATATCACATTACTCTAGCACACACCATAATTCATAAAATAGATCCACACAAAGTCATGGAAAAAACAACATCAAAGTCTGAGACGTGATATCCTTCCCCACGTGGAAGAGACATTGTCTCGATGTCTAAAAGCAAGTCACACAACAAAATTGAAATACTAGTATATCATAAGTCTCTATATGAAAGAAAATAAGAGTATGCTAAGGGCTCAAATGAGGAAAGACTCTATCTATATCCTTAGCATTCTCCTAGGTGGCATTATCCACCGAATACTAGTCCCATTGGACCCTGTACTGCATAATGTCTCTGTTTCGCAACATTAATGTTGCGCTCTTCCAGAATCTTGATGGGCTCCACCTGTATCACCCCTGGGTCCTGAACTTGCAATGCACACCAATCAAGGATGTGGGAAATATCTGGATGGTAGGGCTTAAGTACTGAGACATGAAATACATTATGTATCCGGGATAGAGCTGGTGGCAGAGCAAGCCTGTAAGCAACTAGACTCACCACCTCCAAAACATCAAAGGGCCCAACAAACCTAGGGGTCAGCTTAGAGTTCTTTCCAAAAGAGATTGAACTCTTATGCGGACGAACCCTCAAAAAGACCTTATCTCCTGCAGAGAACTGCCTGAAGCTTTGGTTCTTGTCTGCTAGACTTTTCTGTCTATCCGTAGCTTGTTTCAATTTTTCCTTAATGATCTTCATTTGATCTTCCATTTCTCTGAGCATCCCAGGGCCAATCACAACCCTATCTTCTACTCTGTCCCAACTAATGGGTGTCTGACATTTACGTCCATAAAGAGCTTCAAAAGGTGCCATACCCAAAGAAGCATGGTAGGAGTTGTTGTAAGCAAACTCCACCAAAGGAAAATACTCCTCCCATTTATGTTGTTGCTCCATACAATACATTCGGAGAAGGTCTTCCACTATCTGATTCACCCTCTCCATTTGACCATCGGTCTGAGGATGATATGCAGAACTGAAGTTCAATTTAGTTCCCAGGGAGGAATTCAAGGTGATCCAAAACCTGGAGGTCATCCATGTGTCATGATCTGAGATAATCATCTCTGGCACTCCATGCAATCGAAAGATTTCCTGAACAAATTTCTTTGCCAAGATCATTGAACCATCCTTGAGATTTCCAGGAATGAAATGGACAACCTTTGTCAACTTATCCACCACAACCAAGATGGTATCATGTCGGTTCCTAGACATTGGCAACCCCTGAATAAAATCCATAGTGATAACCTGCCATTTATATTCTGGCACCCTATGAGGATATAAGAGTCCTACTGGATGCACATGCTCAGCCTTGACTCACTGGCATTCCAAGCATCGAGCTACATATGAAGTAATATCCCTTTTAAGTCCTAGCCAGAAGTACAGTGGCCTAAGTCCTTCCATCATTTTTGTAATACCAGGATGTCTTGAGTATGGTGCATTGTGGAACTCCTCAAGCACCAACTCTCTCAAGTTTGCATAACTAGGAATGTACATCCGCCCCTGGAATCTCAAGATCCCATCCGATTCAAATACATAGCCATCATATCGACGATCCGAGGAATTCACCCCTAGGGCTTGTTTCACCCTTTCATAATGTTCATCCCCAAGTAAGGATTGAACTACCTGTTGCTTGAAATATGATTTTATGGTAACCATGGCTGCAAGGTGCCTCCTTCTACTCAAGGCATCAGCCACCCTGTTTTCCTTACCCTTAATATATTCAATACCAAAGTCATACTCACTCAAAAATTCTAGCCATCGCCTCTACCGGGCATTAAGATTTGGTTGAGTGAAGATATATCTCAATCCTACATGATCTGTCTTTAGTTCAAAAGGCTTTCCCAAGAGATAGTGTCTCCACATCTGCAGAGCATGGACTATGGCTGCCAACTCCAAGTCATGTGGTGCATAATTTAATTCATGTTGCTTTAACTTTCTCGATTCATATGCCACCACTTGCCCTTCTTGCATAAGAACTGCTCCTACCCCTTCCCCTGATGTATCAGTAATAACTATGAAATGGCCATTCGGATCAAGCACAACCAGGATGGGTGCAGTAGTGAGTTTCTCCTTAAGCAGATGAAAATCTCTCTCACACCTATCACTCCATTCAAATTTCTTTTCTTTCTTCTGTAGTGCAGTGATGGGTGCTACAATTGTTGAGAACCCCTAAACGAATCTCCTATAATAACCTACAAGACCCATGAAACTTTGAACCTCATAAACATTCTGCGGCGCTGGCCAATCCATGATTGCCTTAATCTTTTCTGGGTTCATTGCTATCCCTTCTGCTGAATAACGTGTCCCAAATAGTGCACCTCAGATTGGAAGAAAGTACATTTAGACATCTTTCCATATAGCTTATGTTCCCTCAGTCGCTACAGCACAATTCTCAAATGCTTTTCATGATCTTCCTCTGACTTAGAATAGATCAAGATATCATCAAGAAAGATTAGGACAAAGTTATCTAAGCAATCTCAGAAGACACTATTCATCAGGTTCATGAAAGTTGCAGGGGCATTACTTAGCCCAAATGGTAGCACTGTAAACTCGTAGTGCCCATACCTTGTCCTGAAGGCAGTTTTGTGAATATCTTCTTCCTTCAACCTCAACTGGTGGTACCCCGATCTCAAATCAATTTTCGAGAATACCTTGGCATCTTTCAGCTGGTCAAACAAGTCATCAATGCATGGGAGCATGTATTTGTTCTTGATAGTGACCTTGTTAAGCATCCTATAGTCAATGCATAACCTCAAGGTCCCATCCTTCTTTTTCACAAAAATAACTGGAGCTCCCCAAGGCAACACGCTTGGTCTAATAAAACCCTGCTTCAACAATTCCTCCAGTTGGTCCTTAAGCTCAAATAATTTTGTTGTGTTCATCCTGTAAGGAGCTTTAGACTGAGGTTCTTCTCCTGGTAGAAAATCAATAGAAAAATCAAACACACGTCTAGGCAGTAGCTCAGTTAGCTCTACACGAAAAACATCCTCAAATTCTTTCATAATGGGATGATCATTAATTGAGGATTCCTTCTCATCAAGGTCCTTGACCTTTATTGCAAAGATAGTGCATCCCTTCCAACTTGCCTTTTTCAACTGCATGGCGGAGACTTGCCTAAGCTCCAAAGGCTTTTTAATGCCACAAAGCTCCACATGGTTTCCTCTATCATCAAGACACTTTATTGACTTCTCTTCACAATCAACAAGGGCCTTATGTTCAGAGAGCCAATTTATCCCTAATATAACATCGTAAGACCCTAATAGTGCAACATACAAATTCACTTGCATTTGAAGGTTAGGGAGTTCAAGTTTACTGAAATACAGGCATTGCTCTACCTTCCTCTCTACCTAGTTTCCATACTAAACTTTCCATGATTTTTCCATATAACTCAGTCTAACTGATAACTTAGTCAAAACATGAGGATCTACAAAACTATCAGTAGCACCAGTATCAATCAAAATAGAAACAAGGCATCCAAACAATTTACCCGATAGATAGATAGGAGTGGCCTGATAATCTGCTTGGCGATTGTCAACCGCCGCATGCATATGATGCTGATTCATGTTATTCTATTTGTTATTCCTCTGTGGGCACACACTGGCATAATGCTCGCCACCACAAGTATAACAACCTCCACAAGGTGCTTTAGGCCTGTCAAAAAAATCTCTCCTGTTATTATCATTCCTTTTATTGAAATTGCCCCTCTTGTTGTTATTGTTCCTGTTTCCATCATTGCGGTCCTGAGGACTACCATCCCTCTTCAAATTTCTGATTTGCGTGTTATCATTCCCTTGATTGTCCTGTTTGCTCTTACCACCCTGATTGTTGTTACCTTGACGATTTCCCTAAAACTTCTTATTGCCATACTTGGCTTCCTTGCTCTTCTTATAGTTAGCAACTTGTTGCAGCTTGTGCTGCTACTTAACAGCCAAATCAAAGGCTTCATCCATGGTGGCTGGATTATGCATATCTATTTCATTTCCAATTTGAGGTCTAAGCCCCAAAATAAATTTTCGAACTCGAAACCTCTCATCATGTTGGTACTGGGGTACATACTTGAGCAAGTGAGAGAATTTCTCCCAATACTAAGTCACTATCATGCCACCCTATATGAGAACCTGGAATTCTATCATCTTCTTATCAAAATAAGATTGTGGTAACCACCTCTTTTTGAACAGCTGTAGAAACTTATCCCAAGTTACCTTCCCATGCATAAACTGCTTATTCACCCTTTCATTCTCCTAGCAAGTAGCAGCCTCACCGGTGAGCTGGTATGAACCCCATTCTGCCTTTGTTTCATCAAATAGCTTACGTAGGGAAAAATACTTCTCCATCTCTATAACCTAGGCTTCTGCTCCATCTCCAAAGGTTTTCCCATCAAATTTCAGAGGAGCGACCTTCTTAAGGTCTTTCCCCAACTCCTCAGCCACCCTATTTAGATTTGCTTCATTTCCAGGTGGTTCAACATTTGTTTCTCCATCGGTTTCATTTGTGTTTAACCCTTGACGGCCAACTTTCCTCTCCTATTCTAGTTCCCCAATTCTAGCCTCCTGACTTTGTAGCAAGGCCAAAATTTGGTCCAGTTTATCATTGGGATCTCCACGAGATCCTCCAGCCCGCTGATAAACTCTACCCTCCATTTAGGGTTACCCTGGTTAAAACACAACATCATACGTAGTTAGGCATAGGTCCTAGAGTTGAACCTTGGCTCTCATACCAAAATGTAACGCTTGTGAGATGAGCAAAAGCATTTTAAATTTTTCATTCTGTTTCAAAAGTTTACTTAGTAAATTATGCCATTAATAAGAGTTTCCAAAGTAAACTCAATGCAAAAGAGTTAATTAAATTGCATTTCATCATGATTATGCATATGGCCAAGTATATCAATGAATTTTCACATATATTCATCCATACTCAAAAGAGATCTATAAACCAATAAATAATTATTCACATTCAAGTGAGACCAAAAACTTCAATAAATACATTTGTATCAATGTTACATCAAAATCTTATAAAACACATCTATTTCAATGTTGCAGTAACAAATGCCAAATACAATTACATTTACAATGGGCTTTACAATCCATTCCAGTAGGATACACAAGTACACCAATAGTAAAATAAAAACTCTAATCCTCTAACTGTCGTGACACCATCGGTCTTCTTGCGAGCTGGGGCCAAGAGTGTGATTAAGGCGCCTTTTCCGCCCAACCACGAAGTACATGACTTCCCTGGGTTCCTTCCTAACTAGAAGAAATCCCTAGCCCTGCATAAGGAGCCTAGCAACCTGACACAGTAAAACAGGAGGGAACTCTTGATGCATGCCTGGTGCCTATATGCATTTCTAACATGAGAAAACATATTTCTTGCAACACGAGGTGGTAGAGACCCAAATACATATATTTCTAGGGTTTTAAAACAAATCCATCTATTTCAATGGTACAAGTGATTCGCCAAGCATAAATAAAAAAATAGTAGTTTTAGAAAAGGTAAAACTACCATCTCTGTGGGTCCACCTTTGACATTCTGTCCCGGAAGTTACCAAAATACAGTAAAAGTGCAAAAACAGAGAGTTGTACATTTTTCCTTATATGCTTCATGCATTTCATTAATTCTAAAAAGAATTCTTCCATATTCCCATATTCATAAAAATATATCAAACTGATTTCCATTTACATTTAGAGTTCAAAAGAGAGTTTCAAAGCATCTTTTGAGTTCCATCTTAATATGTTTGAACAAAAGAATAGGTTGTAAAGTTTCAGTATTAAAATAAAATCTGCTCTTTTCTTAGAAAATTCACATTGACAACATGTTTTCTTCTATTTAGTAAAAGATCTGTTCTCCCTTCAAGCTACTCTCTTGAGTGTTCTTTGTTCAAGTTTGGTTTTCAAATGTAAAAATGTATGTACATCATGGTATTTGCAGTGTATTGCCACTGGCTGAAATAATATTTCTAATATAAAAACAGTGTTCATTGAATTACATGGTTATATATTTATATATATATATATATATATATATATATTCATACTTTGACATATTTGAATCTATGTATATATATATATATATCTAAACACACATTTTATCATTCATATTAAAGAACTTAGTCAGATTTGAAAGAATTAAACACCAAAATTGCTACTATTTTATGACAAAATAGAGGTTTGCATATTGACATCTGTGTGTTTTACTGTAAGTTCTTATACATAATGTATCTAATCTAAATGTCTACAACTATGATAATTTTTATATATATTTTTCCAAATGAAAGACTTCAGATTTGCATGACACAAAGACTTCATTGATGCATTCCCAGCATCACAAATACTTCTAAAGTTTTCAATGTTACACAGGGTTATATATATCTATTTCTGAGGGCATGCATGACTGAGTAAAATTTACTTATTTATATATTTATGTATATATATATATTTACACAACTGTGTATATATATATATAAATATAGATTTACATAGATATTTTCATCCTCACGTTTTACTGCCACACACACAAAAAAGAGTAGTTTACATGGTTCTAAGAATGAGTTTAGCACCCCAAAGGGAGGTTGGTAGCCTCGCCTCTCCCATAGGGAGGGCGCGGGCTGTGAGGAGGTCGTGCCCCCTCCACAGGTCGTGGCCTATGGAGGGCACGGGCCTCCCCACAACGCCATCCCTTCCCTTGGGATGGGGCTGGGGTTAATTCCCTTCCCCAAACAATAAAACAAAAGAATTACACAGTAATTCTCTTCTGCAAAAAACCTACGATTACTGCAAAAATTCATTCAGGATTTTCAAATTCTTCTCTGGTAAATGAAAACAAATCTTTCAAAGTTTATATATATATATAAATAAAATTATATGTGTGCACAAAACAAAAACGTGTACTTGAATACATTTTTCTATTCTCAGTTATTTCAACAATAAAGAGCAGAATCCCAATATACATAATGCAAAGAGGGAAAACTCCAGATTTACATGGACAAATTGGACTGAATTTAGCAGAGTAGACAGAAGAAGTTCTCCCAAATATTAAAATATTGTTTGCAAACAATTCCACTAATTCTTGCTATCATTTTCTTAAGCTGTTTTTTGTAACTCAACAAGAGAAAGAGAGAATGAAAAACCTGGTTATAAACCTCTAGCTGAAGATACTCAGAATTGCTTTCTGCCTCCTCCTGGGCTGGGTTTTCTAGAAAAGTTCTCCTCCTTCACTGCTTTCCTGATTGCTTAATTTCCTTTTTAATTCTCCAAAGATTCCTTCCAATCCTTCTAAATTGACAGATGAAAAATCTTCTTGGCAGCCATTAAAAATAACCAAAACAAACTTGCAGAGGAATGTGTTTTCAAGAAGCCATTTCAAGAACCGTTTCCTTCACGGGAATGTCTTTTCCCTATTTAATATTAATTTCCTCTCTTTTAAACCCTAATATTGGAATTTATAATTAAATATAATTAAAATATATGCATTTGCATTTCAAATTCATAAATAGAGGATATATAAAGAAGGATTTACAATTACTTGCACAAAAGATAATTAGCTAAGTTAAAAATACTTACCTTTTAAACAAATATTTCATCTAACTTGTGTTTAATTTATTATTCTAAATATCAAAATTTTAAAATAGAATTAAAAACATAAATCCTTTAAAGCTATAATTAATAATTAATTTACATTTATGTTATTATTTTATTATTTATTTATTTTATCCATTTATTATTTATTTTGCAAATAATTCAAAGCAATCCATTTAGAATAGACATTGCCTAAATGCAACTATATGATTCTAGGTGTTGTGTGTGTGACCGAGAGTTCTCCCTTTTTACCCTGTCAAGAAGCTAGCCTTCTTTCCTCAATCACACTCTTGGTCTTCGACCACTTGCAACTCAAGTGCACTCAGGCACGCAACAACAAAATTGAATTAGTAACTGATATAGAGATATAAATCAAAGCAATATTTCAATCAATATTTCTATTTTGTTCTATCTTGCATATTTTCAAAATAAAATGCATTCATAATTTTCAAAAGTAAATAATTTTCTCATTTCCACACACCAAAGCATCATAATATATCACATTACTCTAGCACACACCATAATTCATAAAATAGATCCACACAAAGTCATGGACAAAACAACATCAAAGTTTGAGATGTGACACTAAGGAAGAAGAGGATGAAGAGTATGTAGATGTAGAAGAGGAATTAGACCCGGAAGATCAGAGGATGGATAAGTTGTTGAGGGAAGTTAAGGATGATAATCATAAGGTGAAGATTGGTGTGCCTAAATATGGTGGTAATTTGAATGATGAGGAATTGTTAGATTGGATTGCAGACTTGGAGAACTACTTTGAGTGTGAAGACGTTCCTGAAGAGTAGAGGGTGAAAATTGCAAAGACAATGTTGAAGGACCATGCACTTTTGTGGTGGGATTATGAGCAATCTGAAAGGAGAAAAAGAGGTGAATCAAATAATTTTTCATGGGACAGGATGGTAGCCAAAATGAAAGGTAAGTTTCTGCCTTTTGATTATGCTATTCAGATGTTTAGAAAACTTCAAGGTTTAAAGAAAAAAGATGAGAATGAAAAGATTGCTAGATATTTTGGTGGATTGAGATTTAATATTCAAGATGAACTAACCTTAGAAAATCCAAGAACTGTTGAAGAATGTTACCAAATGGCAGTAAGGGTTGAAGAAAAGGTGAAAAGAAGGAAAGAAAAGACAAATAGAGGTAGAAGAAGCACTTCAAGGGGAAGAGGTACATATTCTACTTCAAGACAATCAAGTGAAATCCAAGAGGATGCACACAAAGGACAAGAAAAAGTGGCAGATTTCAGAGGTGGATTTAGAGGCACTAGAGGCATATTTGGTGGAGGTAGAAGTGTAAATACATTTTTTGGAAGGTGCTAAAATTGTAATGAGTTTGGACATCCAACATACAAGTGTCCTGAAAGACAAGGTTCTACATCAAGTGGTGGTGAGAGAAGAAGTGAAAGGAGGGCTCAAATAGTGCAAAAAGATGAATATGAAAGTACAAATTCTCCTAGTCATGTTGCTGCTCTGGAGGTAGGAGAATCATTGATGGTGAGAAGAACACTTTTGAAGGCATCCAAGGAGAAGGAGATGACACAAAGAAGGAGCTTGTTCAAGACCACATGAAAATGTAAAGGTAAAGTATGCAAGGTAGTGATATATTTTGGTTCCACTGACAATATGGTGTCCAAAGAGATGGTAGATAAACTAAAGTTAGAAAAATTTCCTTATGAAACACCATATAAGGCATCTTAGGTGAATGACAGCCAATCAATTTTAGTGAATGAACAATCATTTTTTGAGTTTCAGATTGGTGGATATAAAGATAGGGTTCTTTGTGATGTTTTACCCATGGATTGTTGCCATCTACTACTTGGAAGGCCTTGGAAGTTTGATAGGCAATCACTTTATGATGGTAGAGAGAAAACTTACACCATTAAAAAGGATGGTATTACATTCAAACTAACACCATTGCAGGAGGATTCCAAAGAGAAGATCAAGGCAAGAAGGAGTTCATGAAGTTTGAGGAAGACAAGAATATAGGATTTGTAGCCACTTCAAGGTTTAAAGGTGCTGAGAAAGTAGATTGGAAGAGTGATCCAATGATGAAGAGAAAGGGAGATGATAGATTGGTGTCCAATTCTGATACCAAAAAGGTAAAGGATGGATTGCTCATGGAAGAGCAAGGTTGGAAAGAAAAGATCATGGTAGGGACAATGATATGTCCATTGAGAGCAAAGGAAGTTGAAGGGAAATCTAAATCTGTCAAAACAAAGGTTAAGTTTGCTGGTACAGGGATCTTAAAGGCAAAGGATTTGATGACAAAGGCAAAGGACATAGATGGAATGAAACAAGGTGAAAGACATGGACAAATGAATAAGTTTGAGCATGCAACAAGGATGGAGAAGATAATAGTCCAAGGAAAGAGTGGAAAAGGGGTGTCTGCAGGTATGAAGGCAGGTTTGACATCATCACAAAGTGAAGTAAAGGTGATGCAACATCCATTTAATGGAAGACAAAAAAATCAAAGAGGCAATTAGTCAAAGAGCAGAGATAGTCCAAGTTTTCAGTATTGAACTCATTGGAGAGAGTCACCAAGTGGATATGCAGGTTGGAGAACATGTCATGATCAGAGGCAACATGGTTAGATGGAATACAGTCCTCAAGGGGACTTGGAAACTTTTTTCCAAGTTGGCTGTATGGTGCAGGGGCACCAAAGCAACTTTTTGGTCAATAAGGTCTTTTGATAGGTTTAGAGGCGCAAAGTCTCATTTTTGTCATTAATAAGGTCCACGTAGACCATTTCAAATGTTTAAATCATCTAGAGGGGTCATTGAGTTTATATTGTCATATTTTTGCAAAATTGTAAAAAGTTGTCATGTTGCTATTGTAAAAGTGCATAAAAGTGCAAAAATATAAGTTGGAGGAATACCAACGGTCAAATGTCTTAAAAGAAAGCTTTGTTAGTTGTGTTAGGTGTTTTAGGAGGGAAAAAGGTTTAAATATGTGGAGGATATCGATGTAAACCTTCCTTGGCGGTTTTTGTAGTAAAAAAACTAAGAAGAATATCTTTGTTTTATGGTATTTTTTGTGTAATCTTCCTGTTTACAGGCCTAGTATGGTAAGTTTGATCCACTTTTTTGTGATAGCCCGTGAAACTTAGTTTTAAGGGTCTTGAAGTAACAAAATGTTGTGAACACTGATTCTACCATTTGTAACTCATGTAGCTTGGTGGAATGGGTTCCTTAGGCTAGATTTAGGTGTCTATATGGTTTTTTGGAGTAGGGAAGATGATTTTAGTGGTTTTTGATTGATGCCCTAGTTGGAAATTTTGTGAGCTTTGGTGAAATTTGGTGGGTAAAGAGTGGTAAGTGTGGAAAACCCTTAGGGTAGTAGATTTTGATGATTGATTAAGCATGTGCAGGTGAGTTGAAGAGTGTTTGATGCATTTGTGAGGTGCTAAGAAGTTGGGAACATAGATTCTCAATAAACCCTTCCAAAAATTGGTCAAAGTGAGGGTTTCATGGTTTGGTATCTTGGAGAGCCTATCTCTTGATAAAATTGGTTGATTCAAGGCTTATGTAGCCTAGTTGAGCTCTGTCAGTTGAGTTTTGAGGTTGGTGAAGAGATTAGATAGGGGATACTTTGTAAAAGTGGCCTAATTGGCCTTGTAGGACAACGTACCAGTTAGGATTTGAAGGGGTTGGTCCAAAGTGACCTATAGAGTCTTTGAGATATGTTTTGAAAAGGATTAAAGGGTGTCTAAAAAGGTGAGTGGCTTGAGAGTTGGAAGGAAGTTTTGCAAGATAAGGTCAAGAAATTAGGTCTACAAACCTACAAAGAAAATAGTGAAATTGTGAGGAGAATCACCCTTGTTAGGGTTTTGAAGATTAAAAAGGTGTTGAAACCAGTTGTAATTGTGATTGATAAGTGAAAGCCACCCTGCTCTGCATCACATTTGAAATTTTGTAAATTTCAAAATTGCCTTGAATAATTCATTTTTTTGATTATTTCATTCTCTGTCTAGCACATCTGGAGTTTGTTGTTCATGTTTGGATGCTTTTTTGGTCAGATATTTCCATACTGGAGGTTGCGTTTCAAACTGAGAAGGCCTTTTTTTTTGGTGTAAATTTTTTTTTGGAGGAGAGGCAACGAATTGCAGAATAGAGGATGCATATTTTTTGTTGGGCATGATTCAATGGATGCTGGAATTTCTTGTTGAGTGAGGGAATTCATTTTCTTGCTCGGTGATTTCCTTGAGCCTGATTTATCTAGAGGGGTCGTTTTTGCTTGAAAGGGCATGTTTTCTTGTCTTGTTGGCAGTGAACTTCATTAGGAGGCCTCAATTTCCTTGGAGGCTTGATTTTTTTTGAAGCAGTGGGAATTCACTTAGCCAGGCGCATTATCCCCGTGGTTGTAGTCATTTTGATCACTATGTAAGGCACAATTTTCTCTGTGTTGCAAGGTGTTGGAATTTCCTGATTGAAGGGGCCAATTGTTGTGGGCTGCAATTTATTTTGGCTAGGTGTTATTTTGCAAAGAGAAGGCACTCAATCAAACTTTATATTTTCTAAATTTTTTGCTAAATATTTCATTTTAGGGTTCCAAAGTGTGCAACAGTGGAGGTGGGCCCCAATTATTTTTTGAAGGTGTCTTTGGGAAGTATTATCCCACATTGCTAGCATGGGGAATAGTTTTGCTATTCATATACCACTACACTATATTTGTTTGGTGTGAGCAAGACTCACATATTGAGAAGAAGCTATGAAATTGTGGAGACTTGTGCAAATATTTGGATTTCTATGGTGCGAGATTCTACAAACAAAGGTACATTAAATTTTGTTCAATATTTTTCAGTAATTAGCTTTTTGCTTGGAGTAATTTTGAAAAAGTGGTGAAAATTAAAATTTCTAGAGGCTGCATTTGGTTGATTTATTTTGGAAGTTTCAGTCAGTTTGGTGTATTTTCTTGTCTTTTGTTGCAAATGACCACTCTTGAATCTATTGAATTGTTAACTCCCCATAATTACCATACATGGAAGATGAAAATGCATAGGTTGCTTCAGTCTCAAGGTCTGCGGTCCACTTTGAGTAATGTCTAACCCACACTTACCAAGGAACTTGAAATATTTTCCTATAAAAATAAGTGTGACCAAGCTATGGGTTTGATGAAATTGAATGTTTTTGATAGTATCCTCTTTCATATTGATGTGTTGGATACACCCAAGGAATAATGGGATATGTTACACAACTTGTCTGGTTAGGTTAGTGAGTTCCATGCCTTGCAATTGGAGGTTGAATTAACCTCTCACCCCTGAGGCATTTCCCCTCTATTGATGACTTTCTAGTGAAATTAAAATCACTAAGGTCACAACTAGTGGGATGTGGGAAGAGGAAAATTAATAAGGATTCTACTTTCTTGATTCATTCCAAGTTGAGAGGCCCATTTGTTGTGTTTTCTTCTAACTTTTATTCCACAATGGATGCTTTGGGTAGTACATTCCAAATGCCTTCTTTTGAAACCTTCTATGACCGGTTGACAAGAGAATAAATGAAAATTGTCTACTTGGAGGGGGCTCCTACAAATCATGCATTGGTTTCCCAAGAATCTAAGAGTAAAGGGAAGAAGCCTAAACCTAAAACAAAGTCAAATAAGACTTCCACCTCTTCAAAAGAGAACAAGCCCAAGAAGGAGAAAATCAGTTGTGAATATTGCAAGAAAAAGGGGCATGATGAGCATCATTGTTACATGAAGAAGATTGATGAACTCTCACACCTTATTTAGAAAAACAAAATTTCATTGCCCTCTTTTGTAACTCCTCATTCTATAGCCTCTGCATCTTCCTCTACATCATCATCAAACCCTACACAGTCTAGGAATGTAGGGTTTGCAAGTGGTAAAGAGAATAAACAATACATGGGAAAAGGACATGTATTGGTGAATTATATAGCTAATTCTCATCATGATAGATAGTTTCTAGACTCAGGTGCATCTCACCACATGATTTTTTCACCCTATCCTTTCATGTGTCTTCATCCTTTTGACAATTCCAAGATTTTGTTGGGAGACAATAAGCTTTTGGATGTTGTGAGGGTAGGAAATGTTGAGATAGGTGATGGGTGTTTTAGGGATGTACTATGCATTCCAATGTTACATACAAATATTTTGTCCATCTATTAGATAACACATGGAGAAGTGCCCAAGAATGTGGAGTTTATTGTCAATTATGTTTTATTAGAGAGGTTGTGATAGGGCAGGGTTGGATGAGACACTCACTGTCCCATGCTCTGGCTCCTTATTCTCAAGAACTCTTAGGTGACTCTTCCACCTTAACCTTTAGGTCCTATTTTAGGTATAGAAACCCCTGGTCCTTCTGGCCAACCCCACTATCAATGATCTTTCATACTACCAAGCCAATCTTGGTGCTTTGCCACTACCTCACCTTTGACCCATATTCTTCCCTAAAGGCCAATTACCCTCAACACTCAATTAGGTACTTGTAGGGGTGTGAAAATGTTGTGAAAGCTTCAAAGTAACCTATTTAGGGCTCTTATAGCATCACATGACTCCAATTCCCCATCGCTTCCACCAATACCTTTCCTAGGGTTAGGAAAAAAGGCTACAAGCCTAGAGCCCCAATTAGGCCTCCTAACCCGAGAAAAATGGAAGTTACTCCAAAAACCACCAAAAGACCTAGGTTCTTTGCTTGGGATTAGTGTTTCCCATGTCCACACCTTGAATATTTTTAGGGTTTTGAACTAGTACTGCCCGTACACTGCCCATACACAAAAATGACCAAAACCTATGGTTTACTAGCCTTTCCCAGGCTGTTTCAAACTATCAAAGGTTTCACACACCAAATGGGCTGATTGAGCCTCCTCCTAACCATTAGAAATTTCCAAGACCATCAGCTAAATTCACCAAAAAGAATTTCTTCACAATCTTAACACCCCTGCAAAATATGAGTCTTTCACTCCTTGTCTTCCCTAGTCGGACTCTACCTGGCTCACCTAGGGCAAGACATTGCTAGCCGCTCCTGCAAACACACAAGCCCTATAATCTACCATATGTACAAGCATGGTGTCTAGGCACTGTTCCCAAAGGGCCATACAATTTGTACGGTGGGAAAGTGCTCTAGCACCCCATTTCCTAAAACCTGTCTAGTTTAGACCAGCAACAGGGTAAAATGAAACTATTTACAAAAAGAGATTAAAAATTGAACAAGAAGCTATTTAATGTTATACAATGCTTTTAAACTACCAACTCTACATTCCACAACCAAAACAATAACAAGTTTAATCCATTAAAGCACTATTTAGTTGCAAAAACCAGAAAATGTTTCACAGAACGCTGTTTCTTTCAATGTCACAAAATGTCACTACAATATCAGTGCCTCTAACCCTGCTCCATGGTTGAAGCATCACTTTAATAGGCTTCTAAAATAGTTAAGTTCATTTTTCCAAACCTATAGAAGACCTAAAGATGAAACTTATAAAATCCACTATGTTTTTCAACCTTTGGCAACTTTCATCAACTCAACAAGATGAGCTTCTAAACTTATTGAATTCCTGACAACCTCTTTTCCAAAGATCAAAAACACCTCTAAGCTCTCCACACAATGGTCTACATGACCTTATGAAAAACAAAACAAAATTATTCCTCTAGGTTTCTTAGTTACCTAATGAAACTGCTTGTTGTTCCTTAGGTGCTCCTACACCATTCTCCCCCTCTCAGCCCAAACACTAAGGAATAGAAGGGGAGAGTAAAGACAGGTCAATGCCAAACTTCTTGAATTGATCTTCCTATACCCATGTGGCTTCTGATTCATGCTTATTCTTCCACTTGATAAGGTGCTCCATGTACACCTTGTTCCTTGTAGACTTTTGTACTCTTGACTCCAAGATCTGCTCTGCCTAAGGCTTCTCTTGATTAGGTAGGGGTACATTACTGATGTCCTTGAAGATATCCTGACTATTCTGAACCTCATCACTGACTGTTCCCTTATACTTGATCAAAACATCTATGTTGAAAACTTGTGATATTCCTAGATCGGTAGGTAACTCCACCTTATATGCATTCTTTCCATACTTGGCCAATATCTTGCATGGACCCACTCTCTTCATCTACAACTTGGTTAAAATTCCCTTCTACAACCTTGATTTGTTAAGGTGGACCATAACATAGTCCCCTACTTGAAATTTCACATCTTTCCTTGACATATCTGCCTTCTCTTTCAATTTTTGTGTAGCCTCTATGACTGTCTTCTTCACCTGCTCCTGAATCTCCTTCATGGTTTGATTGAAATCTTTTGCATGTCCACTCCTATGTTCCATAGCTCCAAGATCTCTAAGCTCACATATCCCTCTTGGGTGTATCCCATACACAAATTCAAAAGGACTTTTCCCTGTGGTTCGGTTCACACTATCATTGTAAGCATACTCAGCTTGTGAGATAACCATATCCCATGTCTGACCATATTCCTTAGTTAGGCACCTTAGAAGATTACCTAGCACCCTGTTAACCACCTCTATTTGACCATCAATCTAAGGATGGTAAGCTGATCCAAATGACAGATTTGTACCGAATCTACTCCATAAAGTCTTCCAAAAGTGACTCATGAACTTCACATCCCTGTCTGAAACAATGCTCAAAGGAAATCCATGGATCCTTACAACCTCCTTGAAGAAAAGATGTGCTATGTAGCTAGCATCATGAGTAGTTTTGTAGGGGATGAAATGACTCATCTTACTAAATCTGTCCACTACTACATAAACACTGTCAAAACTAGTCTTGGTCTTAGGAAGGCCTACCACAAAATCCATGCTCACACACTCCCATGGTCTGTTAGGAATGGGTAGGGGTTGATATAAACCAGCATTACTAGCCCCTCCCTTAGCTTTCATACACACAACACATTGTTCCACATACTTTCTAACATCTCTTGCCAACTTAGGCCAGTAATAGAATCTTTGCACTAGTTCTAAAGTCTTATTGATGCCAAAATGTCCACTAAGACTGCCATTATGCTTTTCCTGAATCAGATTTTCCTTCATTGACCCTCTTGGAACACATAACTGATTTCCCTTAAACAATAACCCACTTTGCAAAATATACTGAGCATTGGCTATGGAAATGGTTCTCAAAGTTAGAACATACCTTATAGGCCTCTGAAAAGTCTTCATCTTCCCCATAGAGATCCTTGAAACTCTCTATGCCAATGCTCTTGATCTGTATCTCTTGCACTGTCAACAATATCTTGCTCAATGCATCTGCCACTTTGTTTAGCTGTCCCTTCTTGTGCTTGATGGTGAAGGTAAAATCTTGGATGTATTCCATCCATTTCAAATGCCTATTACTCAACTTCTCTTGAGTGTTGATAAAACTCAGTGCCTGATTGTCAGTAAAGACTACAAACTCCTTGGGTAGAAGGTAATGCCTCCATTTCCTAAGTGACTGAACCAAAGCATAAAGTTCTAAGTCATAGGTTGAATACTTCTTCTTTGCTTCATTGAGCTTCTCACTAAAGAAGGCTATAGGCCTGCCCTCTTGACTTAGCACTCCTACTTCCACTCCACTAGCATCACATTCAACAGTGAACAACTTGTCAAAACTAGGTAATAAGAGAATAGGCTGAGTTGCCACCTCTTGTTTCAGTTTCTCAAACCCTTTCTTAGCTTCTTGAGTCCACACAAACCTAGTTTTTAAACCACCCTTGATTGTATCTAAGACTGGTGCACATATGCCACTAAAGTTCCTTATGAATTTTCTATAAAATTGAGCCAATCCATGAAAAATTCTTAGCTCAGTCCCTGTGGTTGGTGTAGGCCAGTTTAGGATGGCTTCCACCTTGCTTGGATCCATCTTCAATGATCCTTTGGACACTACAAAACCCAAATAGACTAGCTCTTGCTTAAAGAACTCACACTTCTCTAGATTGATTGCCAACTTCTCTTCTTGCAACCTTCTAAGAACCAACTCCACATGTTTCAAATGATCTTATGATGTCTTGTTGTATATGAGGATGTCATCAAGGTATACCACCACAAATATCCCTGTAAAGTCCTTGAGTACTTCATTCATGAGCCTCATGAATGTGCTAGGGGCATTAGGGAGGCCAAATGGCATAACTCTCCATTCATATAACCCATCATTTGTCTTAAATGTTGTCTTCCACTCATCACCATCCTTAATTCTGATCTGATGGTATCCACTCTTGAGATCCAACTTGGTGAAATACTAGGCTCCTCCAAGACAATCCATTAAGTCTTCAATTCTAGGAATAGGGAATCTATACCTAATGTTGAACCTATTTATTGCTCTAGAATCAGTGCATAACCTCCATTTATGCCCCTTCTTTGTTGCTAAAACCACTGGTATTGCACATGGGTTGATGCTCTTTTGAATCAATCCTTGATCCACCAATTCTTGCACTTTCCTAGCTACCTCTAGATTTTGATCTGGTGTAAGCTTATAAGCTGCTTTGTTAGGCAATGAAGCTCCAGGTATGAAGGAAATTTGATGACTTATGGCTCTCTTAGGTGGTAGAGTTGCAGGTGTACCATCACTAACTATGCTCTTGTACATTTCAAGTAACTTTTGGACTGCTTCCGGTAGGATTGTCTTTTCAGCCTTATCTTCCTCTTTAGGTTGTAACACAACCACATATCCTTCACTCCCTTGATGTAGGTTGTTAAGGAACTCTTTACCACTGCTCAACATGATGTTTGGTGTCTTTGACTGTCCTTCTTCTTCTTCTGACAGTGACTGCAACTTAAAAGTCTTCCCATCCTTCTTGAATGAGATGGTGTTCTCTTTCCCATCATATATGACACTTCTGTCATACTACCATGGTCTGCCCAATAGTAGATGGCATGCATCCATGGGTAACACATCACAAACTAACTTTTCTTTATATCCTCCAATGGAAAACTCCACCATTACTTTCTCATTTACTAAAACACTTTGTCCCTTGTTTAGCCATGTGACTTTGTAGGGGTTAGTATGGGGTACCTTCTCCAATTTTAGTTTCATTACTACCTCTTTTGAGATGATATTGTCTGTTGAACCTGAATCCACTATGACCTTGCACACTTTTCCAAGTATCTTGCACCTTACTCTAAATAGAGCTCTCCTTTGTTTTGGTTCTTCCCTGACCGATTGTCTGATCAAGACTCTACTGAACATTAGATTCTCTCCTACTTCAGATTCAATATGACTAACCTCAGATGACTTAGGACTCATGGTTTCCTCTTGTGCATAAGCCATTCTCTTCTCATTGCTTGATGAAGATGCTTTCTCCGGGCACCTATAAGCAGGATGACCTACTTGACTACAATGGTAGCATTTCATGTTTGCAAAATATGAATTGCTCCTACTTGCTCCTCTTCCTCTATTTGAACCTCCTTGAGGTCCTCTACCTCTGTTATATCCTCCTCTAGAAGATGTTTCTCCTCCATGCTCTGTGAGTTTAGACTATCCTTGGTTTCTTTGGTCATTGCCCCTACCTTGGTAGCCACCACGTTGTCCTCTTTGATCTCTTTATTCTCTGCCTTTGCCTCTGCCCTTAGAAGCCGGATCTTGCTTCCTCTTGCTTCTTTCCTCAATATTTATGGCCAACTGATAGCATTGGTGTACTGTCTTAGGACTTAAAAGAGCCATCTCCTCTTGAATGTTCCACTTCAAGCCATTAAGGTATCTAGCCACCTTGAGAATCTCATCCTCTGTCACATTAGACCTCATGCAAAGTTTTTGAAACTCCTCAGTGTAAGTGTTTACATCTTGGTCTCTTTTGCCTTAGGCTTTGTCTCTTCTTATGTAATTGAATCTCATAGTCATCTGGCATGTATGCTTCTTTTACTTTGGAAACCATACCTTTCCAAGTAGTTATAAGCTGCTTGCCTTCCTTTTCCCTTTTTGTCTGAATGAACTTCCACCATGTCAAGGCAGAACCTCTTAGTCTTGATTTGGCCACCTTTACCTTCTGTGCTTCAGTGACTCCATCACACTCAAAATGGTTTTCCATTCCCTCTATCCAATCCAGAACTGAATCAACTTCCATTTTTCCACTAAATAGTGGTATTCCTTCAAGTGCTTTTCCACTCAAAGCTTTCAATGCCTTCAAGAAAGGCTCCTCCTTCAAAACAGGGTTAGGTTCAGGGGTCTTGTCCTCCTCTGCAACCTCTTCTTCCTTTGGTATCCTTCCTTCAAATTGTGCACTCCTCACTGCTTGTTCAAGTTGGGCTATTCTTTCCCTCAATTGCCTATTATCTTCCTCCTGGTCTTCAACCATCTTGGCCAATTGTGCATTTGTCACCATGATGGTAGTATCACTTGACTCAACCTCTGACATATATTATTCTTTCCCAAATCTTTAACTTGCTCTGATACCAATCTATTAGGGAGAGGGGTTGGAGGAATCAATCTCAGATTCCTGCTCTAGGTCTTGCTTGCAAGACCTTCTTGGTGCCTTACTCCACCACTTTAACCTATAGGTCCTTTTGCACATTTAGGTACCCCTGGTTCTCTTGGCCAACCCCACTTCTATCACCTTTCATCCAACCAAGACAATTCTTGGTGTAATAACACTAACTCTTCCTTAGCCTTTAATCTGCCCTAAAGACTAACTACACCTCAATACATAATTTAGAACCTGCAAGGGTGTAGATATGTCTACAACAGCTTTAAACCAACCTCCTAGGGCTTCTAGAGGTTCCACCAAACTACACCATTCCATCGCTTTCATCAAACCCTCATTTGGGTTAAAAAGGGCTATAAGCCTAGAGCCCCAATTAGGCCTCCTAACCTGAGAAAAATGGAAGTTACTACAAAACCCACCAAAAGACCTAGGTTCTTTGCTTGGGATTAGTTTTTCCCATGTCCACACCTTGAAGATTTTTAGGGTTTTGAACCAGCACTGTCCGTACACTGCCCTTACACAAAAATGGCCAAAACCTAGGGTTTACTAGCCTTTCCCAGGCTATTTCAAACTTTCAAAGGTTTCACACACCAAATGGGCTGATGGAGCCTCCTCCTGACCATCAAACGTTGCCAAGACCATCAGCTAAATTCATCGAAAATAATTTCTTCATAATCTTAACACCCCTACAAAATATGAGTCTTTCACTCCTTGTCTTCCCTAGCTGGACTCTGCCTAGCTCACCTAGGGCAAGACATTGCTAGCCGCTCTTGCACACACACAAGCCCTAGAATATACCATATGTACAAGCATGGTGTCTAGGCACTATTCCCAAAGGGCCATACCGTTTGTACGGTGAAAGTGCTCTAGCACCCCATTTCCTAAAACCTGTCTGGTTCAGACCAGCAACAGGGTAAAATGAAACTATTTACAAAAAGAGCTTACAAATTGAACAAGAAGCTATTTAATATTATAAACTACTTGTAAACTACCAACTATACATTCCACAACCAAAACAATAACAGGTTTAATCCATTAAAGCACTATTTAGTTGCAAAAACAAGAAAATGCTTCACAGAACGTTGTTTCTTTCAATGTCACAAAATGTCACTACAATATCAGTGCCTCTAACCCTACTCCATGGTTGAAGCATCACTTTAATAGGCTTCTAAAATATTTAAGTTCCTTTTTCCGAACCTATAGAAGACCTAAAGATGAAACTTATAAAATCCACTGTGTTTTTCAACCTTTGGCAACTTTTGTCAACTCAGCAAGATGAGCTTCTAAACTTATTGAATTCTTGACAACCTCTTTTCCAAAGATCAAAAACACCTCTAATCTCTCCACACAATGGTCTACATGACCTTATGAAAAACAAAACAAAATTATTCCTCTAGGTTTCTTAGTTACCTAATGAAACTGCCTGTTGTTCCTTAGGTGCTCCTGCACTAGGTTGATACTGGAAAAGTTATTACAGTTGGTAATGCTAACCACGAGTCTCCTCTGTATACCTTATCTAAATTTGTTGATGATGATGACTATGTTCTTCGCACCCCTCTTGTGAGCGTTGACAATAATTCAAGAGAGGTTGGTCATCTAAACTTTGGAGTACTTCAAACTCATGTTGATACAGTTCCCATTGATTAAGAGGTTCGGTCTCTAGCACAATAGGATATCTATGATCCCTTAGATATTTTTTTATTGGATGAGTATTTGGTAGGTATCTTAAATTTGTTTGTGGAGTCTCATCTTGCAGATTTGGGAGATACACTTGAGTGGATTTCTCACCTCTTCGATGACAGTTTCAACATGGTAGTTGATACATTTGGATTGTCTTTGGAGGTTGAATTTGTTGAACCTTAACCTTCATTTGATTCGTCACATTTCTTGGTTGATTTTGATCATGATTATGTGATGGATTATTCTATTAGGATATTTCCTTCCTTTTTTCAGTTGGATATGGAGTGGATTCTTCATCACTTGGTGGACTTGTTTCTTCCTAAGGGAAGAGGTGTTTCTTACAGGGATTAGATCATCTTTTGTTTTCAAGCATACTTCATCAGCATTGGAGCTTCTTCATTATGGGGGGATATGATATCTCCTATTTTCCCTCTTATGGGGTGGTCATTGATTGTATATATATGATGTATGTTGTCCTTGGAGGCTGTGATTGAGTCCTCCATCCATGCATCATTTTTTTTTTCTTTTCTCTCTTTTGGAGAGGGGTTTTCCCCACTACGTTTTTCTCCTTTTCTTCAGTTGTGAGAGATTGCATTGTAAATGGGTACCTAACATGGTTGTGTAGCCAGGACCCATATTGCTTTCTTTCATTTTTGCATCTTCATTCTCCCTAAGTTGCACTTAAGGGGGGGTGTTAGAGTATTTAATTTTTAACTTAGGGTAAATTACTTTGATTAGTTTTTTCCCATACAGGGTGGTTGTTTACTCAATACCTATTTTTCTTGCCTTTATAAGGCACATTGTATAATATGTAAATCATTAGATCTCAACACATTTTTCCTTTTTTCCTGGTGAAAGAGCCACAACCTTCTCTCATATTTGTGAAGGTGTTATTTGCAGTTGGTGCTCTTGGGTTTGGTGGAAATCCCCAACACCCCATTTTCATAGGTTCCATATATATATATATATATATTGTAATTCCCACTATACTTGATGAATGCAAATATTCCTTAAATAGAAATGATAAATAAGTAAATAGGATTTTTATTGAAGCTACGTTAAGACTTGAAGTTCATACTAATTTCCTCTAAAATAAGATACTTGATGATTTTAGTTTTATCCCTTCTTTAATAATTTCATTTTCTTTGCATGATTCATCAACCAAAAATTTATTTATTTTCTTTATTTGTTTACTTGTAATTTTACAAAACATGTATGCGTTTTTGCTTGCACAAGACACGTACGCGTTTTGGCTTGCACAAGACACGTGTGCATTTTGGGTTACACAAGACACATATGCATTTTGGCTTGCACAAGACACGTACGCGTTTTGGCTTGCACAAGACACGTACGTGTTTTGGGTTGCACAAGACACGTACGCGATTTGGCTTGAACAAAACACGTACGCGATTTGGCTTGCACAAAACATGTACACATTTTGGCTTACACAAAACACATACGCATTTTGGCTTGTAATTAGACTTGGATGACAAGCCTTAGGCTTGGGTGGCTCATTTGTCTCATTTTTACATGATTTTTTCCTCCATTCTCATTTTTCAACTTGCTCATCATCAATTGTACACATTATAAATCAAATCTTAGTAAAACTACCACCATAATTTCACACATCTTCTAAGCTTTATAACCATATAATTTCTTTTTAGATTTTAACTGCATTAACACATTTATTTTTAATTTCTTTCACTAATGTTTCCATAGTTATTAGAGACATATGTATTGGCTTTTTAAATAAATTTTGACCTACTTGTCCAAATTTGAAAAGAATATATAATATTGTTCTACACTTCATTCTTTAGATATTGGAATTTTTTTTTTACAATTTTTATTATTTTGGTGTAAATTTTGTGATGTGCACGCTTGGTGATGCAATTTTTAGGATGCATCCACTTTGAAAAATCATAAAAAAATAATCAATAAAAAATTACAAAAAATATACAACTTCTCGTACTCACTCTTAACTATATTTTTTACCAATGGGTTTTTGAAAATACTAAATGCAACTAAAAAAATTGAGCGGCACACGCGAGACACTATGTTATGTTTTGTTGAAAAAATATGAACACTTTTGTGTGCGCAAAGAATTTTATCCTCTTAATATTATCTATTTTTTAAAAACTTTAGTAGCTTAGAAACTAGATTCAGAGTACTACAATTCTTGTTCTTTTGGTACCTTCAAATTTTGAGTGCACAAATCTCAAATTACTCATCTAAGTTCAGGTTTAGTTGATTTCATAATAAAAGTGGCAACTTTTGAACCCCTTTTTGTGCACCATCTTGGTGCACTTACCCATGCCAAAAATAAAAGATTTCATTCAAAAATGAAAAGAGGAAGACACAAATGAGCCATTATGAATTATTTTGAGCCATTTTCACTGAACTAGGAAGGTGTAAGTGGCAAAATGTTCAAAATAATCTTTTGAATAAAAAATGTCATGCGACACTAGCACCTAGCACAAACATCCACACTAGGCACTAGTGTCCAAACAATTTATGCTAAAAAATAATAGGAGACAAGAATAAAATAAGGGAAACATAAAGCTGACATAAAGAAGTGACCTTGAAAAAGGAAATACTAAGTACCTTGAGAGGGAAAAAGGCTAATTCAAGGACTAAACTTAGCCTACAAAAATACTAGGGGAATGGAAACCAATGTGGGAACATAATATAGGTGAAATTGCAAGGGTATGCAATTTACGACACTACAATATTATCTCTCCTTCAATTATTTCCATCTAATGAATACAACCAATTAAAGGGGTATATATATTGTCACTAATATTCCTATGATTGAACTTTTAAGCAATAATAAGTGCTACATAGAGACTCATCACCATTATTGGATACAAATCATTATCATATGGAATTCTATTGCCCCATGTGATTTATCATCCTATGACCATTAAGAAAGGGTGGGTACCACCACTTTTTGTATATGTGTAATCTCTCTAACCCTAGTTCCTCCCCTCTCTCTCTCTCCCACTCCTTATGATAGGTGACAATAAAATTTAAATTGTAGTTATTTTCATTTTTGAATCACATGACATAAGCTACTTAGTACATAATTTTCCTATATTTTTGATGCAATGATAGGGAGGTCATTGATCTAAACAACACAATTTGAGTTCTTTCAACCACTTTTACAAACTTTTACACCTTCTCAAGGGTTAACTCCTTCACAACTTCCCTACTTGCCTCGTAGGTGTCCAACCTTCAATTTTTTATCACAACTCTCAAACTATCTATCAAACTTGCAAAATACACACCATTTTGAGCACCCATTATGACCAAACAAAACATATCAAGAAATCACTATTGGTCTCTTTGGACCAACTCCCCTTAAACTGACCTTTAGCGTTGAAAAAGGCTCCAATTAGCCCACTTTTCCAAAGGAACACACCTCCAACCTTGATTCCAACTAAAAAACTCATTAGAAAGTCTTCAAATTACCTCCAAACCCTCATATTCTCCAACCTTTGAGTCAAATATCACTCACTATGACCCTCTTTCATGAAACCCTCATTTTCCTCCAAAAATGCAAGGGTTTATTGAAAACCCCATCTCCAGACCTCATGCAATCTTAAAAACACTTCAAACACTCTTTATTCACCTTGCAAAAACTTAATACACCTTCAAATTATACTACCCCCAAGAATCTCACACACTTCCTTCTTAAAACCACTCAAATTCACCCTTTTTCACTCTTTGCTCAACTAGGGCTTCATGCCCAATCATGCAAATGACCTTCCCTGACCTTGAAAACCTTCCAACACATAAAAATCCACCTATCTTCACTAATTCCAATAGGTTCTATCTTGTCGTCAAACAATTTCCTCAATTCACCAACCCTAGCCTTGTTCTTAAGGCCTAAATTCTATATTTTCAACAGGGGCAGCATGGAGAACTCCACCAAATGACCTCGCCAAACTTAGAAACTTATTAATACACATAAATATACTCTAACCATGACCATTCCACTAAACTATAGCATGTACAATAGGTGGAATTTCCTTTTAAAACATTCCAGCCTTGAAACCCCTAATCACACCCTTAACCAGGCACTTTCAGAAAAAGAATTCAATCTCCCTTAAAATGCAATGTCATACCTTCAAGCCAATTTAAAAAAGTAATTAATTCATGCCTTCAATGAATTCTACACAATTTTTTTCCAAGATTGAACTATACGGGCAGTACAGTGGCTAGAACTAATGAAATTACACAAAAAATTGTAACAAAACAAATATTTTTTTATTAGTTTTCTCCTTCAAACTCATCAACAACCCCTATCTTCAAGTTTCTCACAAATATATATCTCAACCAACCCCTTACAATGCCTAAAACTTCCTTTCAACTATCCATGACCGTTGGGCTTCCACATGTCAACATTTTTTGCATTTTGCTTGACAACTTTTCTTGTTAATTTGCAAATTTTTACATTATTAACACAAATGACCCCACACTGACTCCTAGATTAAAATAAAATTACAAAATGGACTAAAATGGCCTTATTTGACCATAAAAAGACTAAATCAACCTAACTTGACATAATTCACCAAATGGAGGAACAAGGTGCTTTGCACCATTCACCCGACCATGAAATCTTTCTAAGTCCCTTGGAAGTCTTCAACACTTTTACCTACAAAATACTTTGGTCTTCAAATCTTTGATGCTCCTCCTTTTTCTTGCAACAAATCCATCTTGATCTTCGTCTTCACCTTTGGCTTGAACTTATCCATACAAAGTAGTCCTCTTCTTTCCTTGTCATTTTGGATCTGCATCTCCATGCTCTAATTTGTCACCATCTGCTTCATCCATCTGCTTCCAATTTGTTCTTCAACTTCTTTCATTGTAAAATAGTCCACACTTTTTATTTCCTCTTTCATCTTAAGCCTTGGTTTGAATCCCATCAAAATGATTATCAAAACAAGGAAGTAATAAATGACTGCCTTTACTCTTCACCTCTTACCCTTTCTCTTCACAACCATCTTTAGGTTCTTCATTTTTTGAACCCCTATGAAATTAGGTTTATCAACCTCTCTCATGGTAGCATATGATTTCCCCTCAACCAATCTTTTCATCCAAGAACAAATATTTGTCCTTACCACAACACTATCTCTCTTCTCCACTTCATTTGGAGACTTCACAAACACACTATCTTTAGCCTTCTCTTGGCCTATCATTGTCAACTTCATATCTTTGGTCCCTTCCATCATTGAGACCTTTTCCAAACTCATTAATTTTACCTCTTCACCTCTCAGGGTGACTATAACTTCCATTTTCTCTTAAATCTCTACAAACTCTTGCACTAAACTTTGCCATTCTCCTTCACTCACTGTCCTCTCTATTATCTTGTCTTGCACTAGACCCTCTATTTTTGCCATCACTATATTCTCAAGTTCTTTAATGACTATACTGGAAGATTGAGACTTCCCACACACCTCTTGTCCCATCAATGGACAAAGTATCTTACCCTCCATGTTCTCGCTTTTCTTCTCCTCAACCTCAATTGTTTTGCACTCTTTCACTAGCCTTTTACCTTGGCTTTTTGCAACTTTCACTCTCATAACTTGTATTATACTTTCTACCTCATTCATCACTGTGTTTTTAGACTTATATCCTTTTGTATTAGCAATGCTTGACTGCCCATTGTCCTCATTTACCTTCAAGGGACACAACACTGCCCCCACCATGATCTTTTCACTCTTCACAATCCATTCAATCTACTTTACTTTATCTTCTATCTCTGCATTCATTCTCTTTGCCTCTAAGACCTCTTTGCCATTATGTCTTCCATCTTCTTTATTATCAGAATTTTGTTGCTTTCCATCTTCTTGTCCAATTAGTGGATAACATACCTCTTCCACGATGACCTTACTAGGCCAATATTTCCTTTCCTTAGGCAACTCATTTTCATGCATCTTATCCCTTCCTCTTATCTCTATCATATTAGACCTGCTCATCACTATTTTGATAGTGCTTGACTGTCTACAACCTCCTTTTCCTTTGTTTGAGAAAATTCAATCTCTCCCTTGTCTTCTCCATGTTTTTCAAACTTGTCTTGATTCTTCAAGGTCATTTCACTCTTGATCCTCTCTATCTCATTCTTCATTACCAATTCATCATCCTTTTTACTCTTCAAATTTGCATAATGATACCAACTGATGCAATGACATGGAGGTCATTGATCTAAAAAACACAATTTGAGTTCTTTCAACCACTTTTTCAATCTTTTAAACCCTCTCAAGGGTTAACTCCTACACAGCTTCCCTAGTTACCTAGTAAGTGTCCAACCTTTAATTTTTGATTAAAACTCTCAAACTATTTGTCAAACCTACAAAATACACACCATTTTGAGCACCCATTATGCCCAATGAAAACATATCAAGAAATAACTATTAGTCTCTATTGATGCCAAAAATTGGCAAGGTAACAACCTTTATGGGAAACTCAGTTAATGGGGGACCAATTGTGCTAAATTGAGTGACCTCTAGGTTTTTAAAGAAGCCGACTTCTTTTGTATTTGGGGTTTTTGAATGGAAAAATGAAGGAGATATACAAAATAACAATCTAACTAAGGCAATGTGCCAAGGTATAGATATAGGCACAATAAATCTATCTTTAGGGATGCAATTTAAGGGTCCGATCAACAATCTGCTATGTTCTAGAATAACAAAAATCAAAGATGAAAACCTAAATATTTTATTTAATGACATATAATAATTCTCATACTCATTTACTAAAAAGAGGAGTCAAATACATGATCTAAACCAACAAGCTTGTATTAAAATCATAGAAGTTCTACAAATAAATGATTCATAACAATAATGGCACAGTATAATGTTTTATCAAATAGCTTAAGAAAACAAAAAGGCCAAACAAGGGCACAGTCTGAGAGTCTTATACAATAATCTAAAAGCAATACAAAAGGCTTGGTGTCTTTTCCCTAATTTTTCTATATCTTCTAAACTTTTTTTCGGAAGGAAGAAGCAATATATATAGATAAAAATCCCACCACCTAGCAAGCTAGTAATAGAAAAGATCTTGTATCACGAGCAACGATGCCTACAACAATGATTTCCTTCGACTATTGCAATATAAAATATTCGGGCCATGGAACATAGTCACTCAAGAAGATGCATCCTATCTGAATGATGGTAGTGGTCCTAGTAAACTCCCTCATAGACATGTGTTATTCAATCATGCAATCAGTTAAGACATGTGACAACTTGGCGGGTGCATGCAACTCACTCTTGCCTTCCCTTCGATGAAGTCCCCATGAAAGAGACATGTGGCAACAAGTCAAGGCCCACTCATTGATTTATCCTCCTTTTGTTGAAAGACTGCATGGTGAAGATAAGTGGAGGCATTCTTTACTATCGATGCCAACTATGGGGTTCGCCCAAAAGTGTACGCGGATCAAAGCTATGTGGTACGCGGACGGGGCCCGATTGAAAATTCAAGGGAAGTAGTCCTTAAGTTCCATAGTGACAACACGTGGAAGCATGGAAAAAGTTGGTAGGAGAGTGAAGGAAGACTTCCCTACGATGAGCGCCTGGCAGACAAGTGGCGACAATGGATGAAGTTCAAAAAAGATGAGGCACAGGCCGATACTTAGTGAAAACAAAAACCACCCAAAGGGAGCTTGAGGAATTTAACATTCACAAATTTTGGCAACTACCAGGGGGATTTCACCTGCAGAACGAGGAACCCAATTTTTTTTTTTGGCTTGTAGACCAGAGTCCCATCTATTGGGCGACGAAGTTAGAGCTTAGAGAAATCGGCCTATAGAGGTAGCCAGTTGGCCTTGGATGGTGTTGATATGTCACATAGATTCTCTTGCACTCTGCTCAGATCAATCATTTCTTTGTAAGGCAGTGCCATGGATATACCAACCCCAAAATCAAGCTGGAAGATTAACTGTGCTATCGGGTGAGTGATGCCCTTGATATCTTCTGTAGTAGGGGTTGACTGAAGCTTTGGAAAGCAGATCTTTCATGCTACTTTTCTCCTATCTTTGCCACAATATAATCTGTAGTAGCCACCATTTCATCAAAAATAAATGGTGAGGGTAAGCCCATCTGAGTTAGCTGGGAGAACCTAGCCCACATGTTGGTCATGGTTCGGTCCAGTTTGGAAGTGCACTCACTGGCATGGAGGAGGACCGCATGGTAGTGGATGAATTTGTCCATTTTTTTAGCAGTGACTTTTCTATTCCCGATCCTTGCGTTTGCTAAGTCTTCATCTAAGACCATGTATAGCTTATATAGGAAAAAAAATTTCCTTAGGAACCTTCTCCGCTATGATTTGTGGGAACCACTCAATTGATCCATGAACTTCCCTACCTAAACTTGTTGCCTCTGCCATAAATTGGTGTGTCGGCTGAAGTCTTGGGTAGAAAGCCTTGACCTTATCCTAGTATGAAACATATAGCTATTGGGCCACCAAAAGGAGATCTAGTTGGGTAGTAGGGGCTTGGGGAAGACTCCTCAAAAGACTAATCTTTGTATCTCTTGATTCAACATCCTATGTCATTTCTACAACCCTTTCATTTACGGTTGTAAGTTGTTTCGATAAAGCCCTCCATTTGGCAAGCCATTTTTCCTTAGCCCATCTTTTGTTCGCTCATTCTATTTCAAGGGAAAGCTTCATCTCTTGGAGTTTCTTCTCCAATTGGGCCTTTCAATTCTCAAAGTTTGCATCCTTTTGCTACATTTTTTGCTCCAATTTAGTGTGTTGATGGTTAAACTCCTCACCTTCTCATTGCATCTTGTACTACATTTGAGCCAACTGGTTTTGCAATTCTTTGTTTTTCAGCTGTAGTCCAAAAAATAGGTTGGGATCATGGGATTGGAACTTTGCAAGTTCCTCTCAAAGTTTAGTCTACTCTACCTACGCTTTCTCTGACAAGCGTGTAATTTTTGCTTCTCTTGCTTTTTCCTTTGCCAGTAGGAACTCAATTCTTTCCTTTACAAGTTTTAGCTCCTCATCCCTTTTCTTCAGTTGGCAACCAGACTTGAGGAAGTCGGTGGTCACCACCCATTGTGTTTCTTCCATGAGCTCAACTTTGTCCTATGGCTGGGTTATACTTAGATAGAGTCCCATGGAAAACATACTATAATCATCGATTTGCATTTCTCCTTGCGGTTTGATGACGTTTAGATAAATGGTTGCAAAATGAAATGATCGCTAAGCCTCATTGAAAATAGTTTGTACCTTTGGATCTACTGGCTTCTTGGAATCCTTGGCCTTTTGCTTCTGATTCTGATAGCCCATGCTTCCTTTGTTCTATTGCCCTCTACTAGAAATTATGTTGGTGACCAGACTAGCTCACCTACAAAAGGTGCACCAGGAGGTAGGTCGAAAGGGAATGAGAGGGTAGTGGTTCTAGATGTTTTCTTCTTCAAAAGATTGAATGTTTGTAGGGAGAATGGAGGAACATAACAAAGCTTGGTTTTTGATCCAGTGGGAGGACTCATGGGAAGTAGTGGTGGTAGTGGAGTCATGGCGGATTCCATCTACTGGGCGGAGTGAGTTGGGATCGATATAGTAGTAGGAGGAGGGGTATCAATGGTAGCCACATATGTAGAAAGAGAGGTGATAATAGATTGGACAGTGGCGAAAGGTGTAAGGGTCCGCAAAGGAGTCAAGACAAACAGTCTCACCTAGGAGAACTGCGAGAAACCTCTCGCGACCATTGCGGCATAAGTGGAAAAAGAAGGGCCAAAACTTACAGTGAGGGGCACCAGGGACACAGCAGGAGAAACTAAAGATTGTGAAGTAAGAGAAGAGAGAGAAAAATTTACTTGTTTTCTAGATGCTTCTGATTCCTAGCTCACCATGGCCTCTTGGTTTGTTGCGGGCTCTTGCAAACTCTCTCCAGAAACTACTTTTGTGCACTGTCATTTGATGGATGGGGAATCATCCACCTCCATTAACTCTAATTGTTGTTGTATGGTTGTCCTGGTTATTTTTGTAGTCCAGGTGTGAGTCATTGATGCCCTCACACATGATATGTTCACCCAGACATTTGTAGAGACCTTGATAGGCTGCATTGGAGCCATATGTGCTTCTACTTCCTTCTCCTTTCCCTTCTCAATATCTACTTCAGACTCCTCTAGGTCGATATCTTCATCATCATTCCCGTCATAATTAATATGTGTGTCATTCCATAATTTATCAAATCTTTCATTCATCTCCATGCTCTGATAAGGGGCATCATAGCATTGGATTTCTTGTCGGTAGATCCAGAAATCCTTAATTTTTTCCTCGCTCTAGTTTTCTTTTCTTGACAACTCATTGTGAAGAGTGGCCTTGATGCAAAGCTTCTCATTTTAGTTGAAATATGAGCTAGATCAACCAATAGCTCATCCTCATCCTTCAGTGGGTTCCACTGCTTCTCCCAGTAAGGTCGGGGGTTGTGCGTTACCTTGACATGTTCATTTGGTAAGTCATTTTCAAGGTTGTAATTCCATTTTTCGCAAATCCATACCAACCCCAGATGAGCCAGCTTCACTTCTAGTAGCTAATGCATCTTCTTATTGGCCATTACCACTGATTTAAAGCTTAGCAGGCAGATAAAAAATCCCTTCTTGAATTTTCCCCTGCAAAAGTTATAGTCAATAATTGATACTTTCCAAAAAATTTTGAGGGCCAACACCTGATTTTTGAGACATGCCAGAATCCAGAATGGTTCACTGGTGAAGCCACACATCTGAATGAATGTGAAATCTTCTTCGAGAAACCAATCACACTTCAGAGTGAAATTCTACATGTACTCTGTCTGGGCTATGGCGAGGCATTAAATACTTCTATCCTCACTCAAATCTCGTAGAATCAGAGTCAAGAAATAATCTGAAAATGCATAATAATCATAAGTTGAGAGGAGAGGAGTCCATATAGAAATTGGCCTTCTTCTGCCCAATTCATCAAATATAGCTAACCCCACATGTTTTTTGAAGAAATCAGGGTTCTGATGCAAAAATATATGGGCAAGGAAGGAAGGGAACCTGAACCTCTGCTACATTTTGTAGTCCCTTATTTGCCTCAACATCTCCTCAACAATGAATTCTGCGAAGTCATACCAGAAAAAGGAATGTTTCCTACACAACTGAAACCCTAGACCCAATTGAAACTCTTGAACATACTTGTCAGTGTCTAGGCCAAAAATAAATGCCATCATTGTGAAGGCTTCTTGCATGTCCGTGGGGAAGGAATTGTGTACTGCCGAAATCTTTGGTGTCTTTTTTTGATCTTCCCTGGGCCTTTGGGTTTCTTTGTTATAAAAATCTAGAGCCAATATTTTGGTTCTCCATATTTCCTCCCCTTATGTTGGATTGAATGGCTCTATCATTTTTTCTTTGGAGCTTTGGTCAGGGATGCATAGTATGTTCTAGATAGCTTCTGGGTAGATATTAACTATCAGCTCCCAGCCCTCAATGGCTGCATCAACTAGTTCTAGGCAATAGTGCACAAACAAGACCATATACTGTGGAAGCCTGCTGAACCATAGATTTTGCCAAAGAATCTAGGTCACTAATTTTATTCATCCTTTTGCAAGATGCCTCCCTCAAAGTCTTATGGTTCTTTGCGAGGATGGGTTCATGAATGTTATCCCATTCATCCTTGATTAGGCTCTAGTCTTTGTGGGTTTTTTACTTGTCTGAGGCCTGCGTATTTACCCACTCCAGCTTCTCTGGTATCTGAGGTGAAGCATAAGAGACGTCTTCAAAGACATAGTTGGATGGTACTACACACATGGCATGAAGAAAAATTTGCATTGCCTCTCCTTGCATTTCTATTTTGGAGCTTTCTACTATTTTCCTTTTGTTGGATATTTCTGCTATACTCAAATTTTCTACAATTTGCTTCAGCTCTGTCTGTGCTCAAAACTCTTGCTCTAGGTAGTGTGCTGTAAAAGATTTCACAATGTTAGCTTCTTGCATGCAATACTCAATTATTTCTTTCTTGGGGTAGCCAACAACGCTCGCCTTTTAGCATTAAATTTGGCATGTACTACTAGTTATTTGCTTGTGTGAAATGAATTACTTGCCATTTTGAAATGACAAGAATTCATAATGGCCTTTAGTAATCATGTCCTCCATCATGATTTTCTTGGAACTTGTTGTGCCTATAGGACACATGCCCCATTCAGAATGGGGACCCTCTCTCTTTCGCTTAGCCAGGTCACTTTCATTGCAACCTTGTTTTGCATGCCCCCTTATTTTGTGTCCTAAGTGGTCAAGGAATCTTAGAAGAATAACTTTGAGCTGACCATGTTTTTCCACCCTCAAATTTTTAAGGCTTTAGGCCTTTGGAGAACTTCTTTAATTGTTTGCCTTCAATCTTTAAAGTCAGCGTCCTCCGAGCAATGTGGGTCTGCCCCTGCGGGCTGCTCTATGCAAGTTTCTGTCCCTCCGGCGCCATTCTGAATGGCCTTCAGCTGGCATCCTCCCGCTCTGCAGGACCCGCATCATCGATGGTCATTTTCATCATCGACCTACCGAACGACTAACTCCTGACTGTGGTCCGCCCTGCAGACTCTGTCATTCCCACTACCATTTTTGAAATGCTTGCTCACCAACCCTAAACATCGCCGCACGAGCATTAATGAAGGGCATTAAATGAACCAAATTCTATAAATAGCCCATCTTGTGCTGTCATTTTCACCTGTTAGAAGTCCAGAAACGAGTCAGAGCCTCCCACCAACGCCGTTGTCATGCCTTCTGAGTTCATTCGCCAATTTGAGTCCTTTGCTACCTACTGACACATCCATCTTCATCGGGCCTCATAGGTTGGTTTTATGCCACAAGTCATGCTTTAAGTTTTCTTTATTTTTTGGAGAAAGTTGTTAAATTTTGGAAGATATGATAGGATCTTTAAGTGATGAATTATCTAATTTAACATTTTTTTGCAAGATTCTGGCTAACTTTCCTCATGTTTCATGCTTGAATGTGCTTATTGCTCTCTCACCTACATGATATATGGAACCAACTGCAGGACCCTCTAAGGTAGTCGTGGAAAAATAAAAGGGAAAGAAGCTAGCTAAAGCACCTAGAGGAAAGGAAGATAAGGAACAAATGAAGTACAAGTTCCAAGGGGAACCCCTCAATTCTAGGGTCACCATAGATTGGAAGGAGATCTTAGATACTAATCTGGGACATATTGGTATTGATGAATTTAAGCACAGGGTCTAGATCATACCTACGACAAAAAAATCCAGAAGGATTAGAAGTAGTGGATTGGCCAAGGCTGTCGGTTTCCCACCTACTCTCATTGCTCCCAAGCTCGTGATGGCCTGTAGGGAGGCATATCAAGAGGATTCTAGAAGAATTGTAGACAGAGATGGGAATGTATTGGCTGATTTGTCTGCCAAATCAATAGGGAAAACTTTATATATCCCTACCTTCAATGAAATGGAGGAAACATCCAAAGAATATGCCAAGTAGATGTGGGATATTGACCCCCTCAAATTCAAGAAGCTCATCAATCAGTACTGGCTAAAGGAGAAGAGGGGCAACACAAATAAAGTACCCCAAGAACTCTTTCAAAGTGACTTCTTCAAGGATTACCATGACTTGGTAACCCTATTGAGCAGAATTATGGGCCTTCCAACTACAGCCTTCTTTTAGGAGTGGATGCTATACTTCGTGGAGGAAATCCTCTGAGGCAAAGCTAAATTTTACTGGGCAAGAATAATTAGTAATTTCCTACACGAGCAATTCGTAGTTGTGAAGAATACCTTGCAATTCTACATGACATCATAGATGGTCTATTTGCTTGCTGACTAGATACAATATAGAGGCTTGTTTGTGGCTCCAAGTTAGACTCCAGGGAGGGAACTAAAGGTATATGATAAGTATCCCAAGATTCAATACATAAACTTTAAAAGGGATTATTGCAGGGTCAATGATGCCTTCATTGGCCATATCATCAGACTGCTTGGAGGTGATTTTGAAAGAAGAGTCACCAACGGTGCCATTGCCTTCATCTTCCGCTTTAGCTTCTTGTTCATTCAATTTCCAAAATTTACATACATTCAAGCCGAGGGTTTCTCAAAGAAACCATATAAATTACCCCGGTACACAAATGACCAAATGGTACTCCTTGAGCTGTCGAGACAATTGCAACGTGCTCACATCCTCCTAAGTGACAAACACCAGCTAGGTATTCCTTATCCCCTTTCATTTGGTCAAGGGATGTATGCACTCCCCGTATCCATGAGTGTGGAATATTCTGACAAGGATTCAGCTGAATATAACTTGGAACTCCAATTCACCAGGCCATGGATAGATCCATATGGCAAGTTAAAGAAGATGTTCAAGATAGAGTATGCCCATCTGTATAATGTGGAAGACTTCTGGTCCAATTGCAAAGATGATAAGGAGGTGCGTATGTGTAATTACATGCACATGATGACATACTTCATCAAAATAGTGAACTTATTCCTAGTATCAGATCAAGTTGTTCAAGAAGAAAACATTGTGATTGTTCCCAGATATGATGCAGTTTCCAATCTACCACTGCCCCTGCTTGACTGGATTAAGGAAGAGGTCAATAACCTCAAAATTCTAATGAATCCCATTGAGGCAAGGACAAAAGAATGGATTGATGGGAAGGTTTCCCAATTGAGGTTGCAGGGGGTTATTCTAACGTATGGTGAGCTTGAAGACGAGCTAGGAAATGAGAAAAAAAGTGGGACAACTGCTACCCCATTTGGGGAAACATCAAAATCTCCTCCAGCTACTAGGTTGATAAAGAGAAAATAAATGACTAAACACTAGCCTAAGCCCAGGGTATATTCAAGGAAAACCTTGAAATGCGAGCCTTGCAAGAAACCAAAGAAGTCGAGTAGTTTCATGGAGATGCCCACTATCCAAGAGGACCCACTGCATGAAGGAAAGGAACAAGAGGTTGGCGGCCAAATTCCTCACCTACTGCCTCGACTCTCATGGTCACCGCCACTGCTGCTACCATTACTGTTGTTCCTTCGTCTACTTCTCAGGCGATGGTTGCCACCTCTCCACCTATGGTGGATATCTTAGTCCACCTTGCCTCCACCTCGCCTTCTGCACAAGTAATGGTAATAGATTCTTCATTTGCCTCCACTTCTCCACTCTCCTCCTTCTCCATGTCTTCGTCATCATCTCTTCCATTGGCTACTACAACAATTCCTATAGCCACTCTCTTGCTCTTAGAGACTTTCACTCGACACTTGCAAAATATCCCAATGGAGCTATCGGGGTTGTTAATGAACCTAGCAGTACAAGCTACCTTGGTACAGGTTGTTGCTAACCTCCTAGTCTACTCCTTCAACTGAACCACCCATGATGGAGGAAAAAATTGAAATATTGGAAGAGTTGGAGAGGCAAGAGAGGGAAGCTGCCAAAAAAATGGAAGAAGAGGCAGATGACTACCACGAGCACCCTGAGTACCAACACCTAGTGATTGATAAAGTGGTGTGTGAATGAGAGGATGAAAAATCATAGTCATCTGAAGAGGACATTAAGGAGCCAGGCACAAAATACATTGTGGAAACTTTTGATGAAGAGCTCAAGGAAGAGGTTGCCCAAAAACTCAAGGACATCAGAGAAGAAGTAGAGAAATAACCCTTCGATGAAGAGAAGGATATAGAGGAGAAAATGGAGGGAAACACTGAGCCTCCAACTTGGGAACAAGATAAAATCCCCGAGCATGATAAGGAGAAGCCTCTTTTAGAAGAGAAAGAAGAAAAGGAAAAGGAAGGGAAAGAAGAAGACAAGCTTGAAGAAGAAGCTGAAGGGATAAAGAAAATCCCAGAAGCAGAACATCATGAAGAACATGGGCATGAACAAGAGGAATCAGAGGAAACCTTTGAAGAAGAAATTCTCAAGGAACACATAGTTACTGAATCCCTAGGAAAAAGAAACAGTATTCATCTAGGATTCTAATGAAGAAGAAGAAGAAAAGACAGAGCATGAGACTTCGGCTGGTAAGAAAAAAAAAATCCAACCTATTCAAGAAGAAGAAGGTGATCATGAATCACCGAAAGGGGAGTCTCAGATTCCTGAATGGCTCGAGAAACAATTGGAGAAGAAAACCTTGACCCTAATGCATCCAAAGGCAAGGCTGGAAGCCATCTTGGCTTGAGCCAAAATAAGTACAAAGAAGGAGAAGAATCCAAAGGTCAAATCCCACCTGACGATGGATGAATCCAGATCTAGGACAGTGCAGATAGCCACCCCGATGGTGTGAGAGGAAGGGATCAGCTACAATACCTCCACCGTTGACCTAGGGAAAACCGGAATAGAACAAAAGATTGATCATCTTCAAGGATTCGATGTCACTATTGTGCACCAAATGCATAAAGACAAAACCTCTAAGGAGGATCTAAAGAAATAAGTGACGGACTTGATGGCCTACATTCAACAATGGTCCTCAGCTAAGGATCTTCCCACCATGTCATTAGTGCCACCGCAATTGTTGTCCAAGGATAACATTGAAAAATTGGAGAGAAGAAAGAATTGGACAAAGGCCACAGAGGATTGGTTTTGACAGGTCCTCTACAATGGAAACATTGGCATAGGTCACACTGTGAGGACAATAAACAAGTTCCCAGAGGTGCAAAAGCTACTCGAGGGAACAAAGAAATTCTACACTAACTTACTAGAGTTATACAAGATCACATACCCCAAACTTGAGGCTATCCTCAAGATACCCAAGAAATATTGGGAGAAGGAATTTGCTTTAGCAGAAGATGACCACTGGATCATGGAGACATGGAAGCTAGGCTTGGACCATAGAAAACAAGTTTTGGAATGATTGCTTCATGAAGTGGATCTTGATATTGATTGGGTTAAAGAAACCAGGATGGCCTGTGAAGAATATTTGAGATTAATGATAGATTTTGATATTTTTGCTGTTGAGTTGGATCCGGAGAGGATAAAGCCATACTTCCATAAGAAGATGGAAAATGGGACCATAGATGCACTAACACCTGACTTCATGGGTTTTTCTGCACAAGCCTTCGCTCAATCCAAGTAGGTGGTAAAGAATACACATAAATGTGACAAGGACTATGATGAGATCACAAGAAAATCTAGGAGGTTAAACTTCCAAGTACTCCAGTTGGATATAATGGAGTGGAACAAGCTCCAAAACTTGATTGGGAATTTTGTATAATATGCCACTGCAAAGAAGAATAAAGGAAATCCTGTGATTGATGATGAATTCCTCACAAATTAGTTGTAGCAAGGCAATCAGCTATAAGATAAAAGAGCTACAGTGCTTCCCACTAGAGGAAAAAATAGGCTAAATGGGTATGTGAAGGATCATCATGGAAAAAACAGGCCCTTAAGTGGCAAAAAATTCAGAAAAATTAGTATTAGGCAACTTGACATAAAAATTTGAATAAGTTATCTATATTATTTCAAAAATATGTAAGAACAGAATCTGTAGAAAATTGAATCTATTTTCTAAACTACTAGGTTTATTTAAGAATAAATAAAACCTATTTGGTGAAAATTTAAAATTTCAATGCAGTAATACTTAAATTTCAGGGAAAAAATAACAAGTAGCTATTTGTCTAACCACCCTAACCATAATAAAATGATAATATTTTTTTATAAGATTTTATATATAAGTAGAGGACTCATGTCTAGATGTGATGCCTATTTTTTTGTAATTTTTTTCCAAGTAAATAATTAATTATGATTTGTTTATTACAACTTTTAAAAAATATAAAAACTCGTATTTCTAACCACCTTAACTTGGTCAAAACTTCATGAAATTTAATTTTTCTTTTTTTAACCCTATAGTATGTAAAGCATAGAATGTGACGCATGTTTCAGATTCAAAAAATGTGATACCGTTTGAAAGTTATAGATGTTTTTCAATCAACCTATTGATCATGACTTTAGTCATAATTCTAATAGAAAATAAATAATAATAATTTATTAAATTCAAATTAAAGTATAATTTATATTGGTGGAGAGCTGAGAATCTCCTCTAAAAACCCTTTTTGTTTCATCAATTTTGGATTAAAAAAGTCGTTAGGCACATACCCTACAAATACGCATAATATTGCCACTTTTTGGCCCATCATGATGCTGCACATACCCAAATGACAAAATGTAATTTTAAATTGTAAAATATTTGGGGTTAGGTGATGTTAGCATATGGCTTGGAGAGATTGTTTCTGGCTTCTTGTGTTGCCATTGATGGCAACTGGAGTCAACTGTATGGTCCACAATGTAGTAGTTGCTCCTAGCTATTGGTAGAAAGTATGAAGCACATGACATCCAGTTGAAAAGTTGATCTCAATACCTCACCGGATCACTATTTTGTGGTGTGGATCCCCAAGGAAGCTCAATTAGCATGTATGCTATCGTATTGGAAATATTTGTGGTGTTTCATTAGTTGTAGTATGAGTGAAGAGATTCAGAAGAATGATTTACTACTTACTTTCTTATTCTGGCCGACCTGATGTATATGTTGTGTTGTGGATATATAAGAAGTATGTGTTCAACTAATTCTTATGTTTTGGAATTTTAGTTTGGGTCCCTACTATAGTTTAGCCAACTTGTGTGGGTACGCATCAACTCTAATTAATGATTTGAGTTGACATAAGCAAGAATATTATATTTTGTTTTGAAGCCGACATACAATGAATTCTTGACTAGCGGGTATATAAAGGAGATCTGAAAATAATTTTTGTGGTGATGAAGGTAGAAGAAGAGTGTGTTTTGTGCGAAATAGTGTAGAAAAGCTATATGGGTTAATCTTCAGAAGATCTGTCGAGCAAATGTTTTAGAAGGGTTGTTGCAGTATAGCAGAGGATAAGTCTGAACTAGATAAAAGATCTAGAATATGAGTGTGTGCCTAATTGGAACTGATTCCAAGCATTCATAGATGATATACTCTTAGTTGAACATTTTTTTGTAATACCAAATATTTTTTGTAAGGCAATGAGCCTTCTCTTTTGAGTAGTGAGCTCTAGGCAGTGTGCCTGAATGCAAGTGCATTCCCCTTTTTTATTATACTTTTAATAGAGTATACTTTGTGGATTAATCTCCACTGTGGTTTTTCCCCTAACAGGATTTCCACGTAAAAATCTAGGTGTTATGGTGTTGTTTAATGTGTATGCATTTTTCCTTCTATTTATATGTTGTGGATATTATTGAGGGTTTAAATATTGTTGTTGATAGTTTAAGATTTGATTTGAAAAACAAATATTGTCGAACACTGATTCACCCCCCCTCTCAGTGTTCCTAGTGTCCAACAATTGGTATTAGAGAAGGTTCCTCTTCTGAAGTCTAACAACTTGAGGTGGATCTTGAATTATTATGGATGTAAGTGGTCTTCAACAATAGCTCATGGTGGCACTTGATGATCTTGATTAGTCCAAAGTAGAGGTCATGGAACTAAAAGCAAATCTTGTGGCTACCAAAAAATTCATTCAATTGCTGAAGGACAAGATAAATGAGTCAAGGGAAAAGAGGAAGGAACTATGTGATCAATTGAAACAAAAGGAAAGCAAAGGTTCAGATGATGTCCATCTAAATCAAACCCTAAGGGAAATAACAAAATAATGCGAAAAAATTGCTAAGGACAATACAACTCTAAAGCTTGAAATGGAATCTATGGTGATGAAGTTTACCAAAGATATTGAAGAAAGCAAAAAGAATGAGGAGAATCTGGCCCAGTCCCTGAAAGAAAAATATGAAGAATGCATCAAAGTTAATAGTGGATTCATTCAATTGGAAATTGAACTACAAAAATCTAGAAACAATGAACAAGAGCTTGAGAGATAGGTAGTTATCCTCGGAAATGAGCTTGCTACTGCAAATGAATTCAAGGAGAAATTCAAGATAAGCTCGGCTAGTCTTGATGAGATAACCAAAGGAAAAAAGGATACAAATGACAAGTGAGGTCTTGGCTATGAGAAGGGAAAGAGCTCTGGATCCAAATAGAAGAATCCTGATAAGAAGAAAAAAGAAAAAAGACATCCGATAAGGCAACCCAATGCTCAAAAATTTAGTGGATATTGCTTTATTTGTATTAAATTTGGTCATATGTCTTCTCAATGTAGAATAAAAATAAACTTTAGCACTCCATCATTTCCTGGTCAGTGTTTTAAATGCAAGAAGTTTGGGAATAAGTCATTAGAATGTAGAAGTATGTATGTTAGTGCAAGTAACATTAATTGCTATACTTGTGGAAGATTTGGACATGTTGCTAATCAATGCATATCATTAGGAAATCAGTGGAATAGATGGTATAGATAGAAAAATATGGTGTGCTACAACTACAACAAACTTGGGCACATTGCAAGATTCTACAGGAACAAAAACATGAATAAAAGAGGTCTGGTTTATCAAGGGAGAAATTCACAGAAAGACAACAAAGGAAAGGAAAAAGCATTTGTAGAAGAGATAAGAGATCAGATGAAGAAGATGTGGGTAAAGAAAAGTGAATCTGATGAAGGAAATAAGGTTGTACCAGAAGCTCCCTCTGGTAATTCTTCTGGCAATTGACTTCAGGCCAGTGGCCTAGGGGGATTTTTACAAGATCTTTTGTTCCCCTGAGTATAGTTGGCTCTGAATCACTGGATGCCATCAGCAGTTGTGTTATTCTTTGACAAATGTATCTATGATCATTTTTTGAGTTGGATAAAATGTTGAAAGTCTAAAGTCAGATTCTTCATTTAATGTATGAGTTTTCAGTGTAACTGAAACTTCTAGGGCAACACATTTAAAGCAACAGGAAGTTAAGTAGGTGAAGTTATAAAAGGGAATTCAAAACCCTAATTTGTCACTATGCGCCAAAGGAGAACCATTGGAGAACCCTTTTCTCTAAAAATTCGAAGGAGTAAAAACCAAATGTTGTGGTGAATTCTCTAGGTATATCTATTGCTCGTCAATTTTAGAGTGTTTTGGTAATTGATAGAAAAAATGAAGCAAATCCAAGGATCAGTAATTTTGGATGAATGTAGTAATCAAAAAGATCAGGGATATAAGAAATTTGTTGTCTACCATCGAATTGAAAAGGCTTGGAGGAGCGAAAAAAAAAAAAATAGATATCTAGAATGAGTTCCTTCATTTTGTCAATGCAAAAGTGATTCAGTTTATCTTGAATAGATTGAACGGTGATATACTTACTTTGGATAAACCCTATTAGATTTCTAAGGATGTAATCAGAAATTTAACAGGTTTGTGCGAAGTTGGTGATGTTCCAAAAAATAAATCGATTCAAAATATTGAGGTCGATGCCCTAACTGGAATAATGGGAGATCAGAGGGATTTGGTTATTGCTACAATCAAAGATCCTTTAACAAGGTATATTACTCATGGAATCTCATATAAAATCTTCTTCAGAAATTGAGAAGGTTCAACATCGAAAGGCACAGTATATATTGCTCACAAAATGATAATAGAAGGAGAAGAGTTTGACCTATGTGGTTTGATAAAATATCAATTCATGGAGAAAGTTCAATTGTTGAAGGATATAGGCTACTCTTTTAGGTTTGGCACTCTATCTATATGCATTACGATGCATTTCTTGAATTGCTTACCTCTGAATGACAATGTGGTATGGAAAGAAAATATACTAGTCTGCAAGCAAATTTTTGAACATTTCAACTCATTTGAAAATGGTGAAATAGTTTATGAGAACTTCTTTAGAAAGTTGTTAGAAAGGTTTGGTGCAAGTTTCATTCCTCTTCTGGTAAAGATAGCTGAAGTTGGATCATCCTACGGTAAGGTAGAGAAAAGGAATAAGAGAGAGAGAGAGAGAGAACTAGTTGGTGTCACTCATTCGACACCCAAGTCAACAAAAGTTGAGGGAAAAGGGAAAGAACAAATGGTTGTGGATGTAATCGATGAAGACTCTGAAGGATATACTCCAAGATAAGAACCAAAACTAGTTGAACCGGTTGTGGAAATTACAAAAGATAGTGATGATGAAGGTGCTCTGTTTAAAGTAAAAATATTATAGATTATTCAGGATGAATATGGTATGTAGAAGATAACTGATATATGGTTGAATGGACCATCTTATGAGTAGGATGTCATTGAAAAAACTCTAGGAAGATACTTTGTTGATAACAACATTGAATTGGAGGGTCTACAAAATGATCTTCCAAATGAGCTGATCCAATGTATCGAGGAGGCTATGGCCTATGTGCCTTTGGACAAAAAAGAGGAAGAAATAATTTCCCATTTGAAGATGCAGTTTAGGCTATCTCTTTCTAAATTGAAGAAGAAAATGAATGAGCTAAGATAGTGCATTGACTCATCTAACAAGATTTTCAATTACTATCTTAGGTGGTCCCATGTGGTTGGCAAGTATAAGGACAAATTAGAGGAAATTGAAAATGAGCTTGTCAAAATAGGTCAAGATTAAAATATGTTTTATGACAAGGATGATGAAGTTAAGAAGAAGATTCATGCTCTATAGGTTGAGCATGCAAAAGTTCACTCTGCTAGAAATACTCTTATGGATGCTTTCTGGAAAGTGAAACATCATACCATATGCAGATTAGAGAAAATGATTGAAATTCTAAAGGAAGGAGAAAGGTTGAATGATTCCTTCACCATTCTTGAATTCATTGTTCAGATTATCGATAGGACATCAAAGAATAACAACTTGATTATAGCTATTGGGATTGTAGTGGAATCATGGAAGAAATGTCTTTCAGAAATGAAAGCTAAGTATAAAATAATCTTCTGATTTGTGTAGCAGTTTTCCAAATTTTTATGAAAACTCTCAATTTTTCTAAGGGGAGAGATAAGTAAAATTTTGAAGGAAAGAAGTGCAGCGAAAGAAGTGGAAGCTTTTTCATTGATGTCAAAGGGGAAGAGAATGCAATGAAAAATTCCTTGACATCCTGAGGGGAAGTAGTTTGGTAAGTGTTTGAGTTTTGACACTTAGTCATTTTTCGCTAAGTGTTGCCATCAATGCCAAAGGGGGAGATTGTTGGCATATGGCTTGGAGATATTGTTTTTGGCTTCTTGTGTTGTCATTGATGGAAACTGAAGTCAACTGTATGGTCCATAGTGTAGTAGTTGCTCCTACCTACCAGCATAAAGTATGAATAACAAGACATCCAGTTGACAAGTCGATCTGAATACCTCACCGGATCACTATTTTGTGGTGTGGATCCCTAGGGAAGCTTGTTTAGCATGTATGCTATCCTATTGGAAAGATTTATGGTGTTTCAATATTTAGAATACGAGTTAAGAGATTCAAAAGAATGATTTACTACTTACTTTCTTATTCTAGCCGACCTAATGTATATGTTGTGTCATGGATATATAAGAAGTATGTGTTCAACTAATTCTTATGTTTTGGAATTTTAGTTTGGGTCCCTACTACAGTCTAGCTGACTTGTGTGTGTACGCATGAACTAATTAATGATTTGAGCCAACATAAGCAAGAATATTATATTTGATTTTCAAGCCGACATACAACGAATTCCTGATTAGCAGGTATATAAATGAGATCCAAAAATCATTTTTGTGGTGATGAAGGTAGAAGTAGAGTGTGTTTTGTGCGAAATAGTGCAAAAAAGCTATATGGGTTAATCTTCAGAAGATCTGTCAAGTGAATTTTTTAGAAGGGTTTCTATAGCAAAGCAGAGGAGAAGTGCAAACTGGATAAAAGATCCAGAATCTGAGTGTGTTCTTAATTGGAACTGATTCCAAGCATTCATAGATGCTACACTCTCAGTTCAACATTTTGTTGTAATACCAAATATGTTTTGTAAGGCAGTGAGCCTTCTCTTTTGAGTAGTGAGCTCTAGGAAATGTGCCTAAATGCAAGTGCATTCCCCTTTTTTATTATACTTTTAATAGAGTATACTTTGTGGATTAATTTCCACCGTGGTTTTTCCCCTAACAGGGTTTCCACGTAAAAATCCAGGTGTTATGGTGTTGTTTAATGTGTATGCATGTTTCCTTTTGTTTATATGTTGTGGATATTATTGAGGGTTTAATTATTGTTGTTGATAGTTTAAGATCTGATTTGAAAATCAAATATTGTCGAACACTGATTCATCCCCCTCTCTCAGTGTTCCTAGTGTCCAACATGTGAAACCCTAGTTTGTAGTGAATCTTGGCCACACAATGAGATTAAATCTTGGCCATTCATTTTTCTTTTTGGACACTATAAATAGGGGGTCTCCTCTCATTTTCAAGAGAGAGTCGAGTTGTTGTAAAGACATGCTGCTGGAATTGTAATAGAAATTCATTGAATTTTGGTGGATTCTTGAGTTCCAATTTCACGTTACATGATTCTTCTCCCATAGATAGTGGATTTAAATAGATTTACTTTGTTGTTTATGAGTTTTGCAAGTTATGAGTAAGTTAGTTAATGGTGTGCATTGATATTGAAGAATTTTGTTGTGTTGGCAACCTTCCTTGTCCATACTTTTTTCCATTTATTGATGATAAATAGTTGTGTAAATGATGAAGGGTACTCCCCTTACAATCTAAAACTCACAAAAACAATAGATAATGGCACAAACAAAATGCAAGAAGGAAAGCAAATATTTTCTATTACCACTAAAATGAAAATGAAATTACAACATTATATTTTCCATCACATGGGCTTTCTAATTACATAAATGTACAAGTCTATAAATTGGAGCCACCATCTACTCTGCTCTCACCTCCCCTCTGCAGTCCCCCCTTTACATCCTTTATTGGAAGGTGTAGCTGCCCTAAAATCTTCTAGAAAGTGTAACCACCCTAGAATCTTCTGGAAAGTGTAACTTCCTCAGGAAGATATTTTGAAATTTTATTAATTTTGGTATTACAACTTCGCGGGGTCATAACTTTTGGCCAGAAAGTAGGGCCTAAAGGCCATCCACTTTCATTTTCCACCAATTTTCAGGCTCATCCGGAGCCTCTAAGTGCCTCAAAATTGACCTTGGAGATTTTACTAGGATTTTCAAAAATTAAAATTTTAATATCTCTCAAATGACAAATGGTTTTGAAGTGATTTCTTCACCATTGGCTTCAATTTACCATTTTGTCTCCAACTATGCATAAATGCAAACTTACAAAAATAGTAACCCTACCAAATTTATCTATTGAAAAGAAACAACATTTTTTGTTTGGGTGATGCAAGATTGCTCTTACACCCTGGATGCTCCTGCATCAGTAAAGTTAGTCTGGGAATAAATTGAAAACTACACTAAATTTCTATCTTTTATTCATTCTTATGGTTAATGGATGGCTGAAAATTTGCAGTCCTTAGAAGATTGCACTAGTTTCATGATATTGTGAAGTAATCTGGTTAAGTGGAACTTAGTTTTAGGAAGGCTTCCTGCAATATGGTCCTCCATTATCACTGTTCATTGCTAGTTTCAGGTCCAAGAACTTCCTCTCTTCCCTACCCTTTTTTCCTTTTTTTTAGTAGTGACTTTGAACAAGGTTCATTGCACATTGTAAAGCCAAATCTGAAGTTGAATTAAGAGTTCAAGACCGTTGTTTGAACCTACAACAATCGTGTAATAACTTTTCCATCTTAAGAACTCCATTAGAAGATCCAATTCTCTTGAAACTTAACTTATGTAAGTCTACCCTGTGATTACCAGCAAGATCACATCAACCAACTAAGATATTCCAAGCAAGTCATGACCTGACACTCGAGAGACCTTGGGGTGATTTTCAACTTCTTGTTGGAGATTTCCTTTCAAGAGAGCTAGTGAACTTATGCACTGCCAGTGTTGAGAAGTGCATAAAACACCCATCAACAAAACTAGCACTAGAAGGAGGGCACCTTTAAAGTTAAGTTGGATCAAATTGGATCATTTTCCCCTGAGATATTCCATAGAGTTCTAAGATCAATAGCCAGCAAAGGGGAATTCAATGAACTACAACCCCCTACAAGGGCAAGAAGGACTCGAAGAGCAGACTTGGCCTCATCCTCCTTATCCACTTCATCTAATTCACCCCCATCCTCCTTCCATCAGTCACATGCTCATCTTTCCTCTTCCACCTCCACCTCTTCCATCCAGCCATCCCAAACTGCCTTTCAACCACTCGCTTCCCACAACCGAGGTGTTGTCACTATCCCTGCCTTCCATGTCCAAGATGTAGTTCCAACTACCGCTGCCCCTGTGCAGTCCCAAGCTACTGTCCAACAACAAATACCACCTTTGCCTCCCCTCATGGCCTGGCAGGGAAACAACCCCTCTCCATTGCTGTTCAATGTGTACCATGATATGCCCAAGAACCCAGAGAGCTTTTGCACAAAGTTCAACCCACGGGATCTACAAAGGACAATTGAAGAGCACATAAAGATATTCCAAATGATGTTGAAAGATATGCAAATCAATCACGAAGACATGGCATTTTGAATTTTCCCTTATTCTTTGGGAGAAGAAGCCTTCTATTGGTACATCAACTTGCTAACGAGATTGACTACCACTTGGGATCTCTTGAAGAACACATTCCTAAGGAAGTACAAAGTTCCAATCAACCCCTTAGAGCTATATCAACAATTCATGGAAATTTGTAGGGAGGTTAATGAACCAATCAACTCCTTCAACAATCAGTTCCACTGAGCATACATGATGCTACAATATCCATATGCACTCAATGACGTCGTACTCTTACCCATCTACTATGCTGCCTTATACAACCTTAGCACAACATTGGTGAAAAGAATGAACCTAGCTCATACCAGATTGGTGGATGCTTATGCTGAGGAAGTCATAGCCAACACTTATTTGGGACAAAACATCTCTAGTCCATGGCCCTCCTTGGGGCAGGTTTCCCATCCTATGCAGATTCAAGGGCTCAACCAAGCTCTCTAACACCAAATGCCTCTTATGAACTAGGTGCCACAACTTCCCATAGTTCCCCATCCAGGACAACCCATGAACCAGGCACCTCCCGTGCCTCACTACTTGCAGCCCCAACAGTAGTATATTTATCCACAACAACCACAAGTTCCATTATATCTACAAGGGCTTGAATTCCTACCTACTTAGTAGAGCCAACCAGCAGCACAACTCATCTTTCTCTAGAATCAAACACCATAGCCAAGCAACGCTGAGAAAGATCGGTTAGAGGATTTGATAGAAATGATCAGAAAGATGTCCACTAAAATGACTCATCTTTGAAACTAGAATAATCAGTTGTAGGCTTCTTAGCACAACATTCAAGCCAACCTCAATCGAGACAGCAAGGATAACCATGACACGAGCACCTCATCAGGGCCGAATTATGAACAAGGGAAGGGCTCTAATCATAATTTTGAAAGGAGACCTTCCCAGAGGCAGAAACGAACGTGGAATACTAGGCCAAACAATGGAGGTGTTCCCACTCCTCTTAATCAACTTGATAATATAGAGAAGATAACTAGTGGAGAGAATCTCAATGAGGATGCCTTATCTAGATGGTGTCAGATCCATAAAAAAAAAGCATTCCAAGTTGGATTTCCCTGAGTTTCTTATAGTTGTGGAGATCTTTCAAGTGGAGGTTTAGAACACTATTGATAGTGCAGGTTGCAAAGACATAGTTTTGTCTGAGCCATATGAATCTTCCATTCTTGTGGTCAACCAAGCCACATTTCCACGAAGCGAGAGCAACTAGCCTGAAAGTGAGAATGCCTCCCTAAAGAACAAAGAAGTAAAAGAGGTAAGAAATGAAGAAGCTTTATCCCAGCTCTTTACATCAGTAGATAATGGTCCAGTAGATGAAGAAGAGTGTCATGAAGATGAATGTCAATTGTTCCATCAGAGAGCTTCTCCATATAACTTAAGGAATAGACAAGTAGGAGGGTCGTTCACTACTTCCATCCCACCTAATAACTTCAGTACCCCGCCTAACCCTAATGCTAGCAATAACCCAGGCTATCCCCATGTACCTACATAATACTTGAGAAAAAAAAATAGCTAAACCAAATGCAAAAGAAACAATCTAGCTCTTCCATAGGTAGATCCTTCGAGGCTAAAATTGAGCAAATGGGGGAATACATTACTGAAGAATTCAAGAAAGTCAAAATCAGCTTGTCTGCTTTTGAACTACTCAAGGTTCTTGCAATTAGGCACGCCTTCTTTAGAGTGATTAATGGAACCCCTTCCTCTAAGGCAACACAAGAGACACCAGCTAAGAAGGTCTCTTTCGAAGAGCCCCCACATGAGCCCATAATTCAAGAAATCATAGAAAAAAGGAATGATGTCCCTGTCAATAAGAAAACTATAAAGGAGCCTACTAAAGAGAAGAATTTAGTGAAAACCAAGGAAAATACCAATGAGAAGGACAAGGACAAGGGACAAGACCTAAGTGGCCTAGGTCAACACACCTGTAGGGTTATTCCAAGGAAAGCTAGAAACACCCCCTTTCCTTAGCACTATCCAGATATTTGGGAAGAACTTGCATAATTGTTTGATTGACTCTGGAGCATCAGCCAATGTCATGCCTTTGGCCATGTGCAAGGCTCTTGGGATTGTCCCCATGCCTTCAAGAAGAAAAGTAACTCAGCTAGATAAAACTAAGGTAAACATTGTTGGAGAAATCAACCGTATTCCCATGCAGATTGTTGTAGATCCAAGGGTACAACAGGTCATTGACATCTAGGTTGCAGATATTCCTGGCACATACAGAATAATCTTGGGATGAGACTTCACCCGAGCACTAAACGAGTATGTTGCATCTAATTTCTCTCACATGTGGCTGCCATGGAATGGGCTACCAAACCAAATCCGTATAGACCGAGAGCCTCGTATGAAGTTCATGATCACAGAATATAACACCAATGAGGTGATGTTTGCTGAAACAAAATTGGGTAATTATTGCCTCATGACTTATCAAAGAAAATTAGAGTTTGCAGAAGAGGAGGTAGCTAATGAGGTCCTCTTAGTGCTGAGTAATCCTCTTGCCAATATAGCCTATGTACCCCAGAGCACAAAAATGTTAGTAGAATCATATGATGATGAGTCTTACGAGGATGGTAACTTAGGACTGTTAGAGGGGTTCCAAGACTTCATGGAAAATGCATACAAGATCAGCTTAGTCTGGGAATGAGAATGGACTTCAAAGAGCTCTTGTTGCCTAATTGGTGTAGAGTGCATAATTCTACCCACTCAGAATTTGAGTGTTGTTTGTGTCAAACAACGGTAGAGTTCATCAAAGGACAAGCCACTTCTCAGAAGGAGATACTAAAAGGGCCGCCTACCTTTAATCACGCTGAACCAGTACCTACTCCAACAACTGTAGAGGTGAACATACAGCCAAGGAAGGATGCATGCATGATCGACCTCGAGGTCAAAGAACTTTCCAATTTCTGGATGCTATGCTTCGATGGATCCAAGTCCAAGCAGGGAGCTAGTGCTGGGTTTGAACTGATTAGCCCCATGGGTAGGACTTACTTTGCTACTCATAGGCTCCAATTCTATTGTACTAATAATGTGGTGAAATATGAAGTGTTAGTTCATGGGCTCTTAATGGCTTTAAGAAAGTCAAAATGTTGCAAGTGTTTGGTGATTCAAAGTTGGTAGTGAAACAGGTCATAAAATTATACTCTTGCCATGATAGAAGGTTAGAAAATTATAAGCATAGGGTTTGGGATCCCTTAGAGAGCCTAGACGCATTCAACATACAATTGATTCCTCATTCTCAGAACCACACTGCTGATGCCTTGGCTCAAGTAGCCAGCACATTGTAACCCCTCTCTTTATCATGACTCAAGAGATTCACTATTGAGTTGACCTCCATCCCATCTGTGCTAGAAAATGTCACCCATTTTCAAGTGTTCAATGATGATAAACATATCATGGAGTTTATCACTAGTTTTGATGTGTTTGCAACCCAAATAATTGATGAAGTTAACCCTGAGGAAGCTGAATTAGACATAGAGGGGATTATTAACCTAAAAAAAACACTATCCCAAGACGCATGGTTTAGCTTGAGTGCATATTTGACCTAGATTAGATCTGAGACCAAGATCAACAAGTGAAGAAATATTCCATAAACAACTAGTGTGACACCCACAACCTTGGAATAGCTGAGGAAGTTAAAAATGTGTTCATTGGAAAGGTATGCACGCCAGAGGAGAAGAAAGGAATCATTAATGCTCTGTAGAAGTACCATGATGTGGTAGCATGGATTTATGAGGATTTGAAGACATATGACACCTCTATTATTGTGCACACTATTCCTCTCAAACTGGACATCAGGCTATTCCGACAATGACAACATCCAATCAATGCATTGCTGGAGCCCATCATTTATAAAGAAGTGCAGAAGTCGTTGTCAACCAAAATCATCTTTCCTATCAGGAACTCCACCCAGGTGGCCAATTTGGTCTCGGTAAGGAAGAAGAACAGAGAAATCAGATTGTGTGTGGACTTCTGCAACCTAAAAAGAGCTTCAAAGAAGGCTAAATACGTTGTGCCTTCATTGGATGAGGTATTGCAAATCGTTAATGGATCGCATATGATGTCCTTCCTTGATGGGTATTCTGGCTATAATCAAGTCATGGTGCAATATGAAGATAGACATAAGACCGTGTTCACCACTAAGTGGGGAACTTTTGCATACCAGAGGATGCCATTTGGACTCATCAATGGTGGTGCTACTTTCCAGCTTGCGATGGATATAGCCTTCAAGGATCTGATTGTAAAATGTATCATCATTTGCATGGATGATCTTATAGTGTTTTCAAAAAAGCAAGATGATCATGTTTCCGATCTGTACAAAGTTTTTCAAAGATGTAGAAAATTCAAGATATCTCTTAACTCAAAGAAATGTATTTTCGGGGTCATGGAAGGCAAGCTTCTTGGGAATTTTATTTCTGAGCGAGGAATCTCAATAGATCCCTAGTGCATTCAATCTCTCTTGAAGATTCAGTTACCAGGCAACAAAAATGAGTTAAGCCACTCAATGTAATGCTAAAGCAGGATGCCAAAATTGAGTGGATTCTAGAGGTGAAGTAGGCCTTTGAGGAAATCAAGAAAGCCATTGTTGACACACCAGTGCTAGTCAGCCCGGATTATTTGAAGCCCTTTTACATATACTCATTCACTTCAAATCACTCATATACTAGCATTTTGACTCAGAAGGACGACGAAGGAAATGAGCACCCAATTTCCTTCAAGAGTGCTGCCTTAAAATATGCTAAACTGAGATACCATAGTGTGGAAAAACAAGCATATGCTCTCGTCTGAGGGGTTAAGAAGTTTAGACACTACATCCTACGAAACAATGTATTTTCCATTGTGTCTGACCCAACAGTGAAAAAACTGTTAATGCAGAGGGAGCTAGGAGAACATAAAGCAAAGTGGGTCACTCTATTGCAAGAATATGATATGGATATCCAACTAATGAAATTAGTAAGAGGACAAGCCCTTACCCAAATGATAGCTAAAATAATAGCTGAGGCAGGACCCAAACTTACAGTTCAACAATATCAGCTTGAAGATATCTCCCCAGGGGAGTGGTACAATGATATTGTCTATTACTTGTAGAATAACAAGTGCCTGCTTGCTTATAGGGAGTCCAAAAACATGCCCTCAGACTAAAGAGTAGTAGCTATATATGTTGCAAGGGTCCATACTCTATAGAAGAAATCATGGAGTTTACCTTCGATGCCTTGGAAAAGAAGAAGCCGCAAGGGTGTTAAAGGAATTTCATGACAAGTTTGGTATTTGTCACGGCTCAGGTCCCTCTACTGCTCATCAAATTCTGCAAGTGGGATATTACTGGCCAACCATCTTCAAGGATGCTCATAGTCATGTTCGCACGTGCCATATTTTCCAAACTACCACAACAAGAGGAAGGAATGTTGCTATCCCATTGCAACCAGTCTTGGAGGTAAAACCATTCGCGCAATGGGGTCTCAACTTCATTGGACCGGTAATCCCACCATCATCTGTGGGTCACAGGTACATTCTAACTGCCTCTAATTATTGTACTAGAATGGATAGAAGCTATTGCATGTAGACAGTGTATGACAGAGGTAGTTGTTAAATTTCTTGAAATTTTTATTTTGAATCACTTTGGTTCCCATATGCTTTAGTATGTGACAATGGTCCTGCCTTTGCCTCACTTAGATTCGTTGGTTGGCCCTTTGACTATTGGATTTCCCTTAAGTTTTCATCCAACTACTATCCTTAAGGCAATGACCTCGTGGAATCCACCAACAAAAACCTCATCACTGTCATCAAAAAGTTGCTAGATAAGAACCCCAAGGACTGGCATACCCAACTTCATTTTTCCCTTTGGGCAGATTGCACACGCCATAAGGCCTCCTTGGGTGATTCCCTGTTTTGCCTCGTATATGGCCTATAGCTTGTATTCCTGATTCACCTAAAGATCCTAACCCTTCAGTTTATCAATACCTTCTATGAAGAAGGGGATCGACGAGAAGCTCACTTGGTTGAGCTGCTCCACTTAGAAGAAGTATGTGATTGTGCTATTGAAAATTTTGCTAAACATCAGGTCATGGTCAAAAGATGGTTCAATCGTTGAGCCAAAGTCAAGGCCTTCAAAATCATTGATCTGGTCCTATGTTGGGACAAGGCCCATGAGAAGAAAGGGGGACATGACAAATTTGACAAGCTCTGGCTTGGCCCATTTCAAATTGCTGAAATCCTTAGAGATAATTCTTTTTTTCCTAAAGACCTTAACCGGTGGAGACGTCCCATTGCCCATCAATGGGCAGCACCTAAAGCATTATGATATTGCTATCAGGATTCAACCTAAAACATTACTTCCAAGCTTGAGCTCTTTCGAGCTACTCTTGTAAATACCTATACATAGGTTAGTTTAGGTTGCTTTGTTGTTTTGTTGCTTTGCATTGCTTTTGCTTTGTTTGTTCCCTGATCACTTTTTGTCTTGATGAGGGTGCCTCTTTGTTCTTGATGCGGTGGCCACACTCATTCAATGAATGGTCCACTTTGCTACCTTCTCTTAATGTTCTTTGGATAAGCATTCACACCTAACCATCGGTCTCTGATTGTTGCTATAGGGCAGTTTCCTTATTTGAACTCATGCTTGACCTAGAACTCAACCCTTTATTGAATCCTTTCACACTCATCTCAGATTTTGCATGAAATACATTAATTGTTTCCGAGGAACTATGCAATGGCCATTATGAAGGTAAGGAAAGTAAAATCTCAAACTTGCTTTAGTGACCACTGTGGTTTCAAACCCACTATAAGTTTCAATGCTTACACGATTGAGCAAAAGAAGTAGTATCAAAAGAATATCAAAAGAAAGAAAGAAAGAAATGTTAAAAAGTAAAGCAACCGTGTGGGTGTGTGGACAACTCTACCAAGGCTATGGATGCATGACTGGCAGTAGAGCAATGTTCGTGGGATCACAAGAACAATGCCATCTAGGCTATGGACGCCTGACTGGCAGTGGAGAAATGTCCAAGTTACTTTTGGAGTTAGATAATTAGCGTAGCTTGCTTGGCCTAATTAGTAGCTATTGGTCATAGTCTCCAAGGAGAGGAAATGAATTCACTATTTAGACACACTTTTGAGACACTTTTGTGGTTTGATTTAGTTAAGGATTTTGTTCTCCCTCAAGCCTCTTAGTGCACCTTTGGAAACAGGCTCCTAGCCTAGGAAACCAAGATTCTGGGTTCTTAATGAACATTTATCCTTAGAACGCTCAGGAGCGTTCCTCAATGGAATTTCCATTTGTTGTTCCTATAACACAGATGCCCCGTTTGGAACAGGAACCCTCTCTCTTTTTGCTTCGCTGGGTCATTTTTTTCGCCGCCTCATTTTGCATGCCCCCTATTTTGTGTCCTAAGTGGTCAAAGAATCTTAGAAGAGTCACTTTGAGTTGACCATGTTTTTCCACCCTCAAATTTTTAAGGCTTTAGGACTTTGTGAAACTTTTTTAGCTATTTTCCTTCAATCTTTAAAGCTGATGTCCTCTGAGTAACACGAGTCTGCCCCTGTGGGCTGCTTTATGTAGGTTTTCAATCATCTAGTGCCATTCTGAACGGCCTTCAGCTGGCATCCTCCCACTCTGTGGGACCTGCATCATCAATAGCCATTTTCATTTTTGACCGACTGAACAACTAACTCTTGACTGTCGTCCACCCAGTAGACTCCACTGCTGCCATTTTTGAAATGCTTACTCACCAACCCTAAACACTGTCGTACGAGCATTAATGAGGGGAATTAAATGCACCAAATTCTATAAATAGCCCATCTTGAGCTGTAATTTTCACTTGTCAAAAGTCTATAAACAAGTCAGATCCTCCCGCCAACGCCACTGTCACGTCCATAAAGTTCACTCCCCGATTCGAGACCTTTGCTACCTGCTGACACATCCATCTTCATTAGGCCTCATAGGTTGGTTTTCTACCACAAGCGATGATTTAAGTTTTCTTTATTTTTTGGAGAAAGTTGTTAAATTTTGGAAAGAGAACTTAGAAATCAACTAGAACAAACTTTGCTGAACAAAACCCATAAGACAAAATTGGAATAAACTTAGAAAATCTCTTGCAGGCAACTTGCGGAACTAGAGTTCCTCACGACCATTCTTGAGCTAGGGTGTCCATGCCCTGCGAACCCGCAGGCTAACCACCACCATTACCATCCCTTATAACATTTAAAAACTTCAAACGATAGAGACCTCCATTGGGCCCACCCCCGTGCGAGGACCCCTCATCTTAGCCATCTTAAACCTAGCTCAAATTCGCGAAGCCCAAATAGAGGGATCTTTTGATCTATTTGGGTCTGCAAGCGCGAGTTTCCACCCCCAGGATATTGTTGGCATGTCACTGTTTCAAATGGCTATTGAGTGCCTTCCTTCCGATGTGTGGGTCCCGCCTCGGTCATTGTTGTTCAAGCTTACCTTTTCCAAAACACCTAAGTCTCAGTCCATTCCAAAGGTCTCCCCATGGACTGCCATTCATAGATTTCCACCCCAGCTTCACCATTTGAAATGACTTTCATGACCCATCCCTCTACCTATTGGGCTCCATTGTTCAATTCATTGTTCAAATCAAAACAAGGCAATTTATGTGATGTGGACCATCCAACGCGAACCTCCATTGACATTTCGCTGCTGTATGAACAACTAACCCAAACGGCGAAACCCAAACCACCTCTTAACTAATGGGTCCCGACTCCGCCTCCACTGTCCATTCTCCCTTGTGCCCTAAATAACTAAGTCTAAGCTTCCCTATGGGCCTCACCCCACGAACTATCATCCGCAAACCATCGTGGATATTTTTCCATTCTAAATAGCTTTATAATGACACTGTTCCATGTAGCAGAACCCACACTCACCATCTCTGTTTGAACCCAAATAAAAATGACTAAGTGTTAAGCCGTCGGCATGCCACACTTTGTGGATGGGCACTTGTGATATTTCGTCCTATCTTTTCTGTGTCAAACAAACGTGGACCCTTGTCAGCCTGCTACACAGAGTCTAACACCACTTTTTCCTTCCTATTATCCACCAACAAAGATACACTCGATGACTTAACTATCCATGAACTCGATACTGCAAGTTTCTCTAGTTATATTTCCATCTCGTTGGTGTTGTTTCAAAGGGACAAAACCCAACGTCGTCCCGCACCTCCTGGCCCACCCTCCTCCAAGCATCCTAAAATTCAACAACAAAGTGCCACCATCCGTCAAGATCGTGGATCTTGCGTTGTGGAATGCCTCATGTGGGATGCTACCTTGCCAGCATCATTTCAATGGTGAAGCTTCAAAACAGCTGAGCTACACTCTGCTTTTGCATGCTTGAAAGATGAATTTAACACCTCAAAATCTTCAAAATGATTTCAACCCATGTGCTTAAATTTCCTGACCTCTTCAGTGGATGCCACATCATAATAAAATCTTGGTGTGGGTGGAGCCGTGTGGGCATTTGTGCCCTGACTGATGTCTGTTCACTATTGCCTTTACACTGGTTTCCAACCTAGGGAAGTCTACACCCCTAGGCCCACATTGCCATAACTTCCCCAAATGAGCAACTAACAGTGGTCTAAAATATATGATAGGATCTTTAAGTTACGAGTTATCTGATCTAACATTGTTTTGTAGGATTCTGGCTAACTTTCCTCATGTTTCATGCTTGAATGTGCTTACTGCTCTCTCACCTGCAAGATATATGGAACTAGCTGCAAGACCCTTTGAGGCAGTCGTGGAAAAATAAAAGGGAAAGAAGCCAGCTAAAGCACCTAGAGGAAAGGAATATAAGGACCAGATGGAGTATGTTCCTATGTGAACCCTTTTCCTAGTACCTACAAAACAACATGAGTAAACAAGTTAAACAAGGAATTGCAAGCTAAAACAAGGATTCCCCATGAAATCCATTTACAAACTCAAAATAGGAAAGAAAATAATGAAGAACCAAATAAAAACAATGAAATAGCTTGAATCCTAATTTAAATATGCAAACTCATGATCCCATGGGGGAATTGGTGCCAATTTGATGTGAAAATTAGCACTTTCCCAATTCCTATGATGAAATCTTGATATGTTGAAGATGATATTGATCCACTTTGATAAAAGATTAGAACTCTAAGCCAAATCTACAAAAAGCCTAGCTAAGAATTCAATGATGGATGGAAATGGCTAAATATTTTAGCATAATAACTTTGCAATATTTGTGGATGATGAAATGTAGATATGAGCCCTTTATTTATAGAATTTCAAGATGGATGAATGTCCAAATTTGAGCAATGTAGGACTAACATTCATCCAATGATATGATGCCACTTGTCAAGCTATGAATGGATGATGGATGTGGAAGATTTGGGGTTTGTGCCAATAAATGTATGAATTTGAATTTCAAATTTGTTGAAATGACATGCAAGAGGGAAGGGAAAATGCAATAAATGCCACTTGGCTCAAGGCAAAGGACATGTAAGATGAATTTATTGCCTTGTTGGATGTACATGTTGACTTGGAATTTTTGAAGAGAGAATATTCCAAAAGATGCCTTGTGAGGAAAATAGAGGTTTAATAAATGAATTAAATCTATTTTCATGTGCAACTTGCATTATCTAGAGGATGTGACATGGGATGAGATTAAATTAATCAAGGGGTAATTAATTTAATGAGAGAGGTTAGATGATGTGACCTATTTGACTAAAATTTATGGATTTATTTTAAATCAAATAAGAGAGGAATATGACAAGAGATTTAATTAAATAAGGACTTTGATTTATTTAATTAAAAGAGATGGTGTTAGATTAAATCAAATAAGGTTTTAATTCATTTAATTTAATAGATAGACTTTAGATATTTAATCAAATAAATTGATTATTTAACTAAATAGAGATAATTAGATCAGATGGATTGATTTAATTAACAAAAGAGAGATTTAATTAAATAACTGGTTTATTTAATTAAGGGAGGGATATTGATGAATTTAATCAAATAAAATATTTGATTAAATGGTTCGACCGAGGGATGATTCAGGAAGAAACGATGTTAGTGAGTCAGGATCAAATGCACGATGTCAATTAGTATATTTTACGTGTCTACATTTTGCCCCTCTTTGAAGCAATGCACTCATTGCGTTGGTTCAAAGAATAACCTTGCCATGATCAAAGTCAAAATTTCTCTAATTTTTTGGATGCCCCACTATTGCCCCAGCGAAAAGAATTACACCAGTATACTGCCCCCTCGAGAGATCGGGTGAAGAGGTTTGATTTGAGGGTCGATCTCTCGAAAAAGAGGTTCAAGATCAGTTCAAATCGAATATTTGATTTAGATAGTCATCAGCCATGGGTAGCCTCATACCTATTTTGATATATTACACCCACTTGATCCTGATTTGTACCATGATAGTTACATTATTGATGATATAAATGAGATGATTATGATGCTTATATGTAATGGATGAAATGATGATGAATGGATGATATGGATGTACATGATATGATATGATGATGCTTTTATGATTATGAAAATAGATGATAAATGTATGGTTTATGAGATGTTTAGAATAACCAATCTATATTATGCAATGATGGGGATGAATGCATGTGGTATGATTAATGCTTTCTATATGATATGATATGCATTATGTAGTATGTTGACGGTTTGTGGATACAAGATAGATGCAATGGTGATGATTTATGATTAACTATCATGGTACCATGTTAGCGTGAAAAGCAAGAGATAGAAGAAAACAAGAGATTCCAACAAGACATGAGATGATGATAATGATGAAGATTTGCTTACCAAGGAGTTGGGATTTTAAAAGGGCCAATTACCTTATTGTTTGATAACACACCTAGATACGATGCATCAAGGTATAGAGAACCAAGATGGCATTGTACCTAATGCAATGGACTTTGAATTAACAAATAGATAGGAGCATTCTTGTTCACACTTGACATACATAAACCTTGCTAGGATGTACCTAACAAAGCAAGTATTTGCCAAGGTTATATTACAAGAACGTCCAACAAGCACAACAGATAAAAAGATAATGATCATTGCCCCATTCCTATCTCTCTAAATCCCTTCATTGGGGACATCATTGAGAGGTCCTTGGAATGAGCACAATAAGATAAACTGAAAGAAAAGATCAAGTACACAAACAAGCCAATGTTCTTCATACCTTCAGCCAAAGGGATGTGTTTTGATAAGATAAGAATCCAAGGTGATATCCAAAATGACGCCCATTGTTAGAATGATATATCCTAAGACATGCATTGTATAGGATGATGATGGTTTGATAAGTTGATTGATAGGCTATTGATATAAGGTTGATTGACATGTTTGAAAATGATAAAGAGTTTGATTTTGTTTTAAAGATTTGTTGTTTCGATTTTGATTTTACGATTGAAGCTTTGATTTTGCCAATTGTTGTGATTGATTTTCTTTGTTTTGCCAAAGGATGAAGGTGATGATCAGTTTATTATGGATGATTGATTATTGCGGGTGAAAGTGAGATGAGACAGATGCATTTTTTTTGAAATTTTGGATGTTTTTGACGTTCTGAAATGTTTTGAGGCTGTTTTTGGTGTTTTTGAGATTTTACAAATGTTTTGATTTTTGATTTTGATATGATTTTGGATGTTTTTGCATTTTGATGTTTTTTGAATGTTTTTTTTGGATTTTGATGTTTTTTTTTGGATGTTTTTGGACTTTTCGCATGATTTTGATGATTTGGATATGGATATGTGTCTGATGTTATCAGTGCTCTGTTTGGGATTTTATTGAGGACCAAGCGAAGGTTGACTGATTGAATTGATGGATTGATGGTGATGATAACATTGTTGAGGATACACAACAATGCAAGGATTTGATTGATCAGGATTGATGATGATAACATTGTTGAGGATGCACAACAATGCAAGGATAGTGTTAAGCAACACAAGGATTGAGATGTCAATCGAATTGATGATGATAACATTGTTGAGGATACCCAACAATGCAAGGATAGTGTTAAGTAACACAAGGATATCCTAAGATTATGGATTGATGATTATTTGATCAAGACTGGTGATGATAACATTATTGAGGATGCACAAAAATGCAAGGATAGTGTTAAGCAACACAAGGATATCTTGATGATTTCTTGATTGGATTTGATTGATCATAATTGATTAAGCTTGGTTTGAAACAAAATATGTTTGAATGATTGATGTGACATTAACGTGCAAACTAGATGCGACTGATAGTGATTATTTGGATTGATGTTCGATGAAAGATGAAGCTTGATAAGGAACATTTGCTTGTCAAAATATGCCATGGGCTAGTGATTTGGATTTTGGATCACAAATGCTTTGACCAATTTGATTTAACGTTTGCCAATGTTCTAATCACCACATAAGTTGGAGGACATAGATCAAGATTTATTCCTGAAACAAGATGCAAATATCTGCCCCCAATGTCTAGCAATGTATGGAATGCGATATATGGATGCTTGGATAGGTGTGTGGATGGATGGATATAGATTATCTTGCGATAAGATAAGGTGTTTAGATAGAGGATGGTTATTTGGATAATGCTTCATGGATCAATAATGTTGGATAGGATATGATCAATGAAGATGGCCCATGTCAAGATGTTTACTATAAGCAAGCATAATGTGTGCCCCAAACTTTCATCAAGATCAAGATAACTCAGATGATGGACGTAGATGGATAAAGATGGATTGGATAAATGGTTCATTATTATGGATAAGACTGATGGACTGTTGGCTTTATTATGGATGGGATGAGATGCTTTCTCTTGAACTAGTGCACATAGATGCTCGATTCCACACATGATGCTTGTTTTCCAAGTTTTCATCATGGTACTTGCCCAAAGCTCCACCAAAGTGGTTTTCACTAGAGGACAATTTTTCTCTTTACTGTTTTCAATCCTTTTTCTGATTTTTTTGGATTTTTTATTTTTTTTGGATTTTTTTGTTTTTTCCTAAAAGATTTTAGGCTCATGTTGAATCACAAGGTGTCGCTGATGTAGATGCCCCTGTCATAATGTTCCATTGATATCCTGCTTGAAGAAGCTGCTTTGCTAAGATACGCGCACTTGAATGCAACTTTTGAGATTTCTAATCTACTTCATTGATACTAGAGTTGACTTCATCTTGGTGTGTACGTCATGATAGAGTGCCTTCTGAATCCTTATGATAAAGGTTCATTGCCAATACATGGTCAATGTAAGAATTGGATATCATGTGTGGAGGCATGGATGGAATGTGTTTAGGGATAAGAGATGGATTGGTTGACAGTTTGGAACCTTTGACTCTCCAAACTTGGGAAGATGAGCAATGATGGGTGGATACGAAAGTGTGCATGGAATTGGGACCGACTACTTGATACACTTTGTACGTCGCTTGAAAAGCCTAATTTTTCTTTTGTGGACATCTTTGATGGATACTTTTCCCTTTTTTATTTTTCCCCATAGTTTCTTTGACTGATGGAGTTTGATAGGGATAATATTTCTTTGTATGTTTTGGTATCCATGCATATTTGATTTGTCCATTATGCTTCCTTGTTTCTTCTACTTTGATAACGTTCCCTATGCTTTGATTCAATTCTTTCATTTAATAATGGTCCCAATTCGTGGATTAGGTGATGGGTGGATGAAGATTCATGATGTGGTTGGTTGTAGTATTGGCATTGGTTTCATCAGAAGGATTCTTCGTGCTCCTTATGTTGATGTTTGCTTGAGACATAGTTTCCCCTAGTATGGTGGTAGTGGCACCTTTGTTCCTTGATTCTACTTGTTTTGAGGGTTCCTGTTTAGAATGCATTCTTTGATAAACGACCACTGCAGATGATGTTATTTCAATTTGTTGCTCTGCTAACTCTGAATTATACTGTTCCCTCTGACTTGTTTCCTTGAGTGGATAATGTTGGATATCTGCATACCTGATGTCCTCAATTTGAATTTGGGATATGTCTAATCCTGATGTTGATAACTCAGTTTGACTGTAGGAATTAATAATTTGCTCCTTTTGTGTAACATAATTTTGTTCTAGATGAAGATCATCTACATGTCCATCCATAGAAAGCATCTCATGGGTAGATGGAGGAGTATGTGCATCTTGTATAGATAGGAGAGTGTCCATTAGATCATTATAGTATCTTGGAGATACAAATGCTTGATCTTGAATAATTTCGGAGTTGCTTTCGACATGCTTTAAATCAAGTTCTTGACATGGGTCAGTTTCAAAGGATGTATTACTTACAAATGGTTCTTGGACATGATCATTAGTCATTGTAAGTGGTTCAATATCCCCTTGATCTTTGAGTGTACTTGGATCAAGTGTCAAGTTGAGGATTCCTTTAGTATCTACAACCATGAGGTCAAAGGGTGTCAAAATGTCTTGGAAAGGACCACTGCTAGACTTTGGTGAAAGATGTAGATTATGCTTTGGAATAAATTCTTGAGATGTGTCCTCTAACTCATCAAGTGATGTAGAGACATTTTTGTCATGATCATTGGTCGATGGATTGTGCATTATGTTAATAGGATTAAATAATCCTAGCACTCCTTGAAATAGATCACTAAAAAGTGGCTCTTGATGTATGGTGAGTTGATCATCAAATGAGGTGGAAATGTCTTCAATGTGCTCCTTAATTAAGAGATCTTGAACATTGTTTTCAACAATTGTGGCAAAGAGATTGTGAATGTCTTCAACCATAGAGTCAAGTGATGTTCACATTTCTTGAATTGGATCATTGTTGGGTATTGTTGGTGGATTTTGATCATGATTGAGAAGTGACTCTTGACATATGTTGATTTGATAATTGGATGAAGTAGACATAGCTTCAAGGTGCTCAGTGATGAATTGATCTTGATCCTTGTTCTCAACAGTTGTCATTTTTTGTGTTTGTGCTTGTGTTTGTTGGGTAGCTTGAGAGGCTTGTGCAGCTTGAGAGGCTTGTTGCACTTGTTGATCTTTTGTTTCTTGTTGCATGGCTAGATATTGTTGGATGGCCTTTTGGTAGGCCTGGTGAGCTTTTAGCGCAATATTATATTGTCTTGCTGTGTTTGGTTTTGGTGGTAGTGGTGGTGGATTTGGAATTGTGTTGGATGTAGTGACAAGTGGTTGAGATACAGTTGGAGAAATCATGGTAATGAGGGGTTGAGATGTGATGGGTGTGATAGGGGTGGTTGGAGTGATCGAGGTGATAGGAATGGTTGGAATGACCGAGGTGACAGGCCCTTGGGAGACCATATTTTTATTTGTCAGGATTGATGTTGTCATTTGATTAGATACCATATGTTGGTGCGATGTCGATGGTATATCCAAAGGATTTGATGTGATGACTTGATTGGTGTTAGGTGGATTGATTTGGATGGAGTGATTGGTGCTAGGTAAAGGGGGAAGCCCTAAACCAAGGAATTATGTTGATATGGGTAATGGTGGTGGAGATGTCTCTTGGCACAATGACTCAACTATTTTGGTAAGTGTAGCAATTTGATCTTGCCAAATTTGATCTTGACTCCCTTGATATAACTGATTTGGTTTTTGTTCAAGCAAATTTGGGATGTGCACTTGTGGTGTTTGATTTTGGACAATGTTCTGATTTGGCATGATAGGTTTAAATTGAACATTGTTGTGATGGGGAATCACATTGCCTTGATTTAGGTAACTTTTATTTTGCATGGTCTTACCTTGACTTGGAGTCGTTAACATCTTGTTTGGATTTTGAACAATATTCGTATGATTTGCAAACATATTTATCAGAAAGTTTGTTGGATTCATGTTTGGAAAACTTGTACTTGGTACATTCTTGTTTGGCATGACATTGTTTGTTTGAAGACTTATGTATTGATTGTTTGGTGGATAGACTTGTAGTTTTGGATTTAGATCTACCATCAGGAAAGATGTTCCGATCTTTTGACTAGGCATACTCACATTTGTTGTACCATTGAGATTTGTGGGAGATAATGATCCCATGTATAAATGTGAGTGTTGGAAATCCATTGCCATTGTAAGGTTTTGATAGTTTGGTTGGTTTGGACCACTCATGATGTATGGATCAAGTTTATATTCCATGTTTTTCTTGTGTTTTGACCTTGTTGTAAAAGTGACCTCTAAGGTGTTTAGGACCAATGATGAGATGGGGGATGAAAATGGGTGAATGATATGAGTGTTGAACGTTTAGGGACCTAGGATCAATGCTAGACTTAGGGATTGATTTTGATTGTTTGATTTGGATAATGAACTTGTAAACCCTAAGATGTTGGATGTGGTCTTTAGGATAAACTTGTTCAAAGGGGTGCTAATTTAACTAGAGGTATGAGAAAGGATGCAGTCCCATACTCCTAAGTAAACAAGGTGATTTTGATTTTGATGATTTACCCAAGTCTAGAATGATGTTTCCAAAGTTCTAAAGTTGCTTGTGGGATGGGATGATAAATGTTTGAAATGGATGAAGTGTTTGATTTTGATCCTAAATGAACCTAAGAAGGACTTGTTTACAAGGCCAAGGTCTTGAAGAACATGCTTTTCCCTTCAAACCAAAAGATCAATGTTTGCTTAAAAGAGCAGAAGACAAAAGATACACAAGCACACGTGTTGGGTTCAATTGATTTCATCTTGATTAGTGAATTTCTTTTACCAAAAACACTTTCTTGATTAGATTTTCAAACTAAATGTCCAATGTCCTAACTTCTTCAAACTCCACAAGATATGTGGAAATTTGATGAACTTAAGGCAAGGGTTTTCCTATTGTTTACTTAATTAGACAAATCGAGATATAATCCAATGTTTAGAAACCTCTAAGGATGTGAATCCCAAGGGAAAGCAATAACATATGGATTGAGTCAATTGTATTTGTCTCCAAAAGGGTTTGAAATTTGGATGATGATGTTAAGTGTTTGTTTTCAAGTTGTTTTCGATTAAGCAATGCATTTTGTAACCCAAGAATAAGTACAACCCTATGGATGTGAAAGACAATATTTGTTGGATTCCCACTTGGACAAGTCTAGCTACGCTTATCTTTAGTGAATGGTTAGATGCTTGACCCCACTGGCTCCCCTCCATGGCTCATTAATCAGGCAGCCAAGCATCAACACCCATGAAACTCCCATGGCATGCTTTCCATTTCTACTAAAAGACCATAAAAGTGTGGGGTGGCTTCAGAATGACCGTTCTTGCACCAACAAATAGATTAAAGGATTTTGGAAAATTCTAGCACATGGGTTTTAATAAGGACTTTCTATTCGTGGAGATTGACCCATATGGCAAGAGTCCCCTTTCGGATCCATCTTTTTAGAATCAATCACGTGATATTGTGTTTCTTCCAATATCCACATTTATATCCTGGCTAGAAATACTCTTGGCTTTAGAGTGTTACCGATTGAGTTGTTCTCTTGGGTGAGTACTTTTTCCCCAAGGCAGGCCCTCTAAGATAGACAAAAGCAAATAGAAGAACAATATTCATAACTCGATCAATCCTTGTTGGCAACAAGGAGAGAGAATATATGCAACAATGCCCCCACTCACACTCACACAAGATGTTCAATTTTAAACCCAAATCGAAGTGTGGAGGTGATTGCTTTATCTCACCCTAAAGTCATGAAAAAGGCCTTGTGATTCTCAAGATTGCTATAAAGTGCGAGAGAAGCGCATATGTCCTTTTTCAATGGCTTTAGTTTAAGTAAGCCCTCACAAAAAAGCAAAGTTACACTTGTTCTTTTTAAATCCACAAAGCAAAATGTGAGTTCATTTTAGAGCACCCAACCACAAGTGTAAGACATTTCGTTCAATTTGTTAATCCAAGAAACAAAATCTAGTAAGTTGTGATCCTAAGGTTCATTTTAGCCCCTTTGCAAGAAATTAAAAAAAAAAGATTCTTTTTAAACCCAAAGGAAGATTAGTGTCCTAAGAAAGAAGAGATAACAAATTCTTAAAGAAGTGTTAAACAAACACTAAAGTGTTTAAAAACACTTTGATTGGATGAAATATCATCATCATTCTCCTCCTTCCTTTGTTTTCTATTTCCAACCTACAAGTGAGAAAAACCAGTCAGATTCTCGAAAATACAGAAGTTAAAACCCAGAAAATAGAACATAAATTAATCATAAATCAAAAGCACGTGCTAAAATTAAATTTTCCCTTTTTACTGTCTCCCAGCGTCGCAACTTGCAATGGCATCACAGTTTGTCTTCTCAGCGGTGCCCTCACAGCGCCGCTTACCAGTCAGCGGTGCTCTATGTCAGGACAAAGAGCTCAATTGCGTCACAATTTTTGCCCAGCGTCGCAGTTTGCATCCAACGTCAGAGTTTAATATTTTTTGAATTTTTTTTTAGGTCGACGAGTCTAGTGGCAGAGTTTAGAATTCAAATATTTTGGCGGGACAAGTCCAGCGGCACAATTTGTGTTTCAAGCGGTGCCATATAGCAACACTGATGAGCCCGCGGTGCCAAAACAGTGACGTTGAGCTCCCAGCACTGAAATTTTCTGTGTGTGAATGAAAACGCAGATTTTTTTTAAAAACTGATTGAAAGTGAGATGCAACCTCCTTCTAGCACCAAATGTGTGAACCCTTTTCCTAGTACCTGCAAAACAATGAGTAAACAAGTTAAACAAGGAATTGCAAGCTAAAACAAGGATTCTCCATGAAATCCATTTACAAACTCAAAATAGGAAAGAAAACAATGAAGAACCAAATAAAAACAATGAAATAGCTTGAATCCTAATTTAAATATGAAAACTCATGATTCCATGGGGGAATTGGTGCCAACTTGATGTGAAAATTGGCCCTTTCCCAATTCCTATGATGAAATCTTGATATGCTGAAGATGATATTGATCCACTTTGATGAAAGATGAGAACTTCGAGCCAAATCTGCAAAAAGCCTAGCTAAGAATTCAATGATCGATGGAAATGGCTAAATATTTTAGCATAATAACTTTGCAATATTTGTGGATGATGAAATGAAGATATGAGCCCTTTATTTATAGAATTTCAAGATGGATGGATATCCAAATTTGAGCAATGTGGGACTAACATTCATCCAATGATATGATGCCACTTGTCAAGCTATGAATGGATGATGGATGTGGAAGATTTGGGGTTTGTGCCAATAAATGTATGAACTTGAATTTCAAATTTGTTGAAATGGCATGCAAGAGGGAAGGGAAAATGCAATAAATGCCACTTGGCTCAAGGCAAAGGACATGTAAGATGAATTTATTACCTTGTTGGATGTACATGTTGACTTGGAATTTTTGAATTCAAATTAAGAGAATATTCCAAAAGATGCCTCGTGAGGAAAATAGAGATTTAATAAATGAATTAAATCTATTTTCATGTGCAACTTGCATTATCTAGAGGATGTGACATGAGATGAGATTAAATTAATCAAGGGGTAATTAATTTAATGAGAGAGGTTAGATGATGTGACCTATTTGACTAAAATTTATGGATTTATTTTAAATCAAATAAGAGAGGAATATGACAAGAGATTTAATTAAATAAGGACTTTGATTTATTTAATTAAAAGAGATGGTGTTAGATTAAATCAAATAAGGTTTTAATTCATTTAATTTAATGGATAGACTTTAGATATTTAATCAAATAAATTGATTATTTAATTAAATAAAGATAATTAGATTAGATGGATTGATTTAATTAACAAAAGAGAGAGAATTAATTAAATAACTGGTTTGCCCTATTTAATGGTCACGAGTTCTAAAGAGAACCGTTAAAAGTTTATTAAATAGGGGGTTGTGCTACCGATTCCTGCAGTCTAAAAAAAAAAAAAAAATTAAATAACTGGTTTATTTAATTAAGGGGGGGATATTGATGAATTTAATCAGATAAGGAGATTTGATTAAATGGTTAGACTGAGGGATGATTCAGGAAGAAACAATGTTAGTGAGTTAGGATCAAATGCATGATGTCAATCAGTATATTTTACGTGTCTACAGTTCCAAGGGGAGCCTCTCAATTCCAGGGTCACCACAAATTGGAAGGAGATCTCATATACTAATTTGGAACATATTGATATTGATGAATTTAAGCAAAGGGTCTAGATCAACCCTACAAAATAAAATGCCAGAAGGATTAGAAGTAGTGGGTTGGCCAAGGCTGTCAGTTTCCCACCTGCTCTCATTGCTTCCGAGCTCATGATGGACTGTAGGGAGGCATATCAAGAGGATTCTAGAAGAATTGTAGACAGAGATGGGAATGTATTGGCTGATTTGTCTGCCAAATCAATAGGGAAAGCTTTCCATAGCCCTACCTTCAGTGAAATGGAGGAAATGTCCAAAGAATATGCCAAGCAGATGTGGGATACTGACCCCCTCAAGTGCAAGAAGCTCATCAATCAGTATTGGCTAAAGGAGAAGAGGGGAAGTGCAAATAAAGTACCCTAAGAACTCTTTCAAAGTGACTTTTTCAAGGATTACCATGACTTGGTAACCTTATTGAGCAGAATTATGGGCCTTCCAACTGTAGCCTACTTTCAGGGGTGGATGCTATATTTCATGGAGGAAATCCTCTGAGGGGAAGCTAAATTTTACAGGGTGAGAATGATTAGTAATTGCCTACATGAGCAATTTGTAGTAGTAAAGAAGACCTCACAATTCTACATGACATCATACCTAGTCTATTTGCTTGCTAACCAGATGCAATATAGAGGCTTGTTTGTGGCTCCAAATCAGACTCCAAGAAGGGAACTAAAGGTATATGATAAGTATCCCTAGCTTCAGTACAAAAACTTTAAAAGGGACTATTACAGGGTCAATGATACCTTCATTGGCCATATCATTAGACTACTTGGAGGTGATTTTGAAAGAAGAGTCACCCATGGTTCCAATGCCTTCATCCACCACTTCGGATTCTTGTTCATTCAATTTCCAAAATTTACATACATTCAAGCTGAGGGTTTCTTAGAGAAACCATATAAATTACCCCAGTACCCAAATGATCAGATGGTACTCCTTGACCTTTTGAGACAATTTCAACATGCTCACGCCCTCCTAAGTGACAAACACTGGCTAGGGATTCCTTATTTCCTTTCATTTCATCAAGGGATGTATGCACTCCCCACATCCCTTGGAATTCCACACTGCTAGGCCATGGATAGATCTGTATGGAAAGTTAAAGAAGATGGTTGGGCTAGAGTACACCCATTTCCATAATGTGGAAGACTTCTAGGCCAATTGTAGAGACAATAAGGTGTGTATGTGACATTGCATGCACATGAAAACATACTTCGTCCAAATAGTGGACTTATTCCTAGTACCAGATCAAGTTGTTGAAGAAGAAAATAATATGATTAATCCCTAATATGATGTAGTTTCTAATATACCACTGCCCCTAATTGACTAGAATGAGGAAGATGTTAATGACCTCAACATTCTATTGAAGCCCATTGAGGCAAGGAAAAAAGAGTGGATTGACAAGCAAGTTTCCCAATTGGAGGTGCAGGGGGTTACCCTAACATATGGTGAGCTTGAAGACAATCCAGGAAGTGAGACCGACAGTGGGACAGCTGCTACCCCATCTGGGGAAACTTCAAAATATCCTCCAACTACCAAGTCGAGAAAGAGAAAAGAAATAGTTGAACGCTAGCCTGAGACTATGGTATATTCAAGGAAAGCCTCGGAAGGAAAGCCTTCCAAGAAACCAAAGAATTCAGACAGTTTCACGAATATATCCACCATCCAAGAGGGCCAACTCCATGAAGGAAAGGAACAAGAGGTCGGGCAGCCAAAGTCCCTACCTGTTGCCTCCACTCTCACAATCACCGCCACTGCTATTGCCACTATTGTTGTTCCTCTGTCTGCTTCGTAGGTGATGGTTGTCACCTCTCCGTCCACAATGGATATCTTAGTCCACCTTGCCTCCACCTCGCATGCTGCTCAAGTAATGGTAATAGATTCTTCCTCTACCACCACTTCTCTGCTCTCGTCCTCCTCCATGTCTCTGTCATCATCTCTTCCACTAGCTATTGTAACAATGCCTATACCCACTCTCTCGATCCCAAAGACTTTTTCTTGACACTTGCAAAATATCCCAACAAAGTTGTCTAGGGTGTTAATGAACCCAGCAGTACAAGTTGACTTGGCATAGGTTGATGCTAATGTCCTACTCCCAAATCCCAACCATTCAGTTTATCAATACTTTCTACGAATAAGGGGATTGACGAGAAGCTTGCTTGGCTGAGCTGCTCCACTTAGAAGAAATACGTGACCATTCTATTGAAAATTTTGCTAAACATCAGGGCACGGTCAAAAGATGGTTCGATCGATGATTCAAAGTCAAGGCCTTTAGAATTGCTGATTTGGTACTATGTTGGGACAAGGCCCATTAGAAAAAAGGGGGACATGACAAATTTGACAAGATCTGGCTTGGAACCTTTCAAATTGTTGAAATCCTTAGAGATAATGCTTTTCACCTCAAGACCTTAACTAGTGGAGACGTCCCATTTCCCATCAATAGGCAGCAACTAAAGCATTACTTCCAAGCTTGAGCTCTTTCGAGCTACTCTTGTAAATATTTGTACATAGGTTAGTTTAGGTTTCTTTTGGTTGCTTTGTTTTTTTGCCACTTTACGTTGCTTTTGTTTTGTTTGTTCCCCAACCTCTTTTTGTCTTGATGAGGGTGCCTCTTTTTTCTTGATGTGGTGGCTATGCTTGTTCAAAGAACAGTACACTTCGCTGCCTTCTCTTAATGTTCTTCGGATAAGAATTCACTCCTAACCATCAGTCTCCAATTGCTGCTATAGGGAAATTTCCTTACTTGAACTCATGCTTGACCTAGAACTCAACCCTTTATTGAATCTTTTCACAGTCGTCTGAGATCCTGCATGAAATACACTAATTGTTTCCAAGGAACTATGTAATGGCCATTATGAAGGTAAGGCAAGTAAAATTTCAAATTTTCTTCAGTGACCACTATTGTTCCAAACCCACTACAAGCCTTAATGCTTATATGGTTGAGCAAAAGAAGTAATATCAAAAGAATATCAAAAGAAAGAAAGAAAGAAATGTTAAAAAATCAAGCAATTGTGTGGGTGTGTGGACAAATCTACCAGGGCTGTGGATGCTTGGTTGGTAGTAGAGCAATGTTCGTGAGATCATAGTGACAACTTCATAGGGGCTATGGACGCCTAACTGGCAGTGGAGCAATGTCCAAGTTACTTTTGGAGTTCGATATTTAGTGTAGCTTGCTTGGCCTAATTAGTAGCTATTGGTCATAGTCTCTAAGGAGAGGAAATGAATTCACTATTTACACACACTTCCAAGATGCTCTTGTGGTCTGATTCAGTTAATGATTTTTTTCTCCCTTGAGACTCTTAGTTCACCTTTGGAAATAGGCTCCTAGTCTGTGAAACCAGAGATTCTAGGTTCTGAATGAATATTTATCCTTAGAACACTCAGGAGCGTTCCCTAGCGGAGTTGCCATTTTTTGTGCCTATAGCACACATGCCCCATTCAGAATGGGGACCCTCTCTCTTTTCGCTTTGCCAAGTTGCTTTCATTGCTGCCTTATTTTGCATGCCCCCTTATTTTGTGTCCTAAGTGGTCAAGGAATCTTAGAAGAGTCACTTTGAGTTGACCATGTTTTGCCACCCTCAAATTTTTAAGGCTTTAGGCCTTTGCGGAACTTCTTTAGTTGTTTGCCTTCAATCTTTAAAGCCACCATCCTTCGAGCAATGTAGGTCTGCCCCTGTGGGTTGCTCTATGTGGGTTTTCGTCCCTCCGACACCATTTTAAATGACCTTCAGCTGGCATCCTCCCACTCTACGGGACCTACATCATTGATGGTTGTTTTCATCGCCGACTTACCGAATGGCTAACTCCTAACTACCATCTGCTCAGTGGGCTCTGCCGTTCCCGCCACTATTTTTGAAATGCTTGCTCACCAACCCTGAGTGCCACCATATGAGCATTAATGAGGGGCATTAAGTGCACCAAATTATATAAATAACCCATCTTGGGCTGTCATTTTCACCTGTCAAAAGCCCATAAATGAGTCAAATCCTCTCGTTAATGCTGTTGTCACGCCCGCTAAGTTCATTTGCCAATTCAAGGCCTTTGTGAACCCCAAACGAAGGGATATTTTGATCTATCTGGGTCTGAAAATGCAAGTTTCTGCCCCTAGGATTCTGTTGGTGTGTCGCTGTTTCAAATAGTTGTCAAGTGCCTTCCTTCCGATGCACGGTTCTCGCCTCGATCATCGTTATTTGAGCTTACCTTCACTAGAACACCTAAGTATCAATCCATTCCAAAGGTCTCCCCACAGATCGCCGTTCATGGATTTCCACCCTAGCTTCACCGTTTGAAACTACTTTCATTTCATGACCTATCCCTTCGTTTATTGGGCTCTGCCATCTGATCCGTCGTCTAAATCAAAATAAGGAAATTTATGCGATGCAGACCATCCAATGTGGACCTCTGTTGACATTTTGCTACCTCATTAATGACTAACCCAAATGGCGAAACCCAAATCTCCTTCTAACCAGCAGGTTCTGACCCCACCTCCACTGTCCATTCTCCCCCATGCCCTAAATGACTAAGTATGAGCTTCCTTGTGTACCTTTCCTTGCAGAATTCCATCCGTAGACTGCCATGGTGAGTTTTCCATTCCAAACATCTTAACCATGACACCATTCCACCTAGCAGAACCCACACTTTCCATCTTCGTCTGAGCCCAAATGAAAATACCAAGTGTTAAGCCACTGATGGGCCACACCTTGCAAACGAGTGCTTGCAAGATTTTGTCCTATCTTCACCGATTCAAATAGATGTGGACCCCTATCAGCTTGCTACATGGAGTCCGACCCCACTTTTTTCTTCCTATTGTCTACAAATGAACATACACTTGATGACTTAACTATCCGCAGACTCGATAGTGCAGGCTTCTCTAGCCAAACTTCCATTTCGCTGGCATCATTCTGAACGGCCAACACCTAGCGTCATCATGCACCTCCCAACCTACCCTCTTCCAAGCATCCTAAAATTCAATAACAAAGTGCCACCATCCACCAAGACTGTGGATCCTGCATTGTGGAATGCATCATGTGGATGCCCCCTTGCCAGTGTCGTTTCAACGACAAAGTTTCAAAATAGCCAAGCTACCCTTTGTTTTCAAATGCTTGAAAGATGAATTTAACACCTCCAAATCTTCAAAGTGATTTCAACCCATGTTCCTAAATTTCCCGACCTCTTCACTGAACCCCACATCATAATCAAATCTTGGCACGGGTGGAGTCATGCTAGCCATCGTGCCTTGATTATTGTTTGTTCACTATTGCCTTCAGAACAACTGCTAGCCTAGGGAAGCCTACACCATTGGGCCCGCGTTGCCATAACTTCCCCAAATGAGTGACTAACAGTGGTATAGAAGATATGATAGGATCTTTAAGTGATGAATTATTTGATATAATGTTGTTTTGCAGGATTCTGGCTAACTTTCCTCATGTTTCATGCTTGAATGTGTTGACTGCTCTCTCGCCTGCAAGATATATGGAACCAACTACAGGACCCTCCGAGGTAGTTGTGGAAAAAGAAAATGGAAAGAATCCAACTAAAACACCTAGAGGAAAGGAAGATAAGGACCAGATGAAGTATAATTTCCAAGGGGAACCCCTCAATTCTAGGATCACCACAGATTGGAAGGAGATCTCAGATACTAATCTGGGACATATTGATATTGATGAATTTAAGCAAAGGTTCTAGATCAACCCTACAACAGAAAATGCTAGAAGGATTAAAAGTTGTGGGTTGGCCAAGGCTATTAGTTTCCCACCTACTCTCATTTCTCCCAAGCTCATGATGGCTTGCAGGGAGGCATATCAAGAGGATTCTATAAGAATTGTAGATAGAGATGGGAATGTATTGGCTGATTTGTCTGCCAAATCAATAGGGAAAACTTTCCATATCCCTACCTTAAGTGATATGGAGGAAACATACAAAGAATATGCCAAGCATATGTGGGATATTGACCCCCTCAAATGAAAGAAGCTCATCAATCAGTACTGGCTAAAGGAGAAGAGGGGAAACACAAATAAAGTACCCCAAGAACTTTTTCGAAGTGACTTATTCGAGGATTACCATGACTTGGTAGCCCTATTGAGTAGAATTATGGGCCTTCCAACTACAACCTTCTTTCAGGAGGGGATGCTATACTTTGTGGAGGAGATCCTCTGAGGGGAAGCTAAATTTTACTAGGCGGGAATGATTAGTAGTTTCCTAAATTAGAAATTTGTAGCTATGAAGAAGACCTCATAGTTCTACATGACATCATACTTGGTCTATTTTCTTGCTAACCAGATGCAATATAGAGGCTTGTTTGTGGCCCAAGTTAGACTCTAGGAAGGGAACTAAAGGTATATGATAAGTATCCCCAACTTTAGTGCATTAACTTTAAAAGGGACTTTTGCAAGGTTAATGATGCCTTCATTGGCCATATCATTAGACTGCTTGGAGGTGAATTTGAAAGAAGAGTCACCCACGACACCAATGCCTTCATCTACTACTTCAGCTTCTTGTTCATTCAATTTCAAAAATTTACATAAATTCGAGTTGATGGTTTCTCGGAGAAACCATATAAATTAACCCAAAACCCAAATGACGAGATGGTATTCCTTGAGCTCTCGAGACAATTGCAGTGTGCTCACGCCCTCCTAAGCGACAAATACTGACCGGGGATTCCTTATCCCCTTTCATTTGGTCAAGGGATGTATGCACTCCTTGCATCCCTGAGTGTGGAACATTTTGACAAGGAGTTGGCTGAATATAACTTGGAACTCCACATCACCAGGCCACATATAGATCTGTATGGCAAGTTAAAGAAGATGGCCAGGATAGAGTACTCCCATTTGCATAATGTGGAAGACTTCTGGGCCAATTGAAAAGATCATAAGGATGTGTGTATATGGCATTACATGTGCATGACAATATAATTTATCAAAATAGTGAACTTATTCCAAGTACCAGATCAAGTTGTTGAATAAGAAAACACTATGATTGATCCTAGATATGTAGTTGCCAATCTACCGCTGCCCTTGATTAACTGGAGTGAGGAAGAGGTCAATGACCTTGACATTCTAGTGAAGCCTATTGAGGCAAGGACAAAAGAATGGATCGATGAGTAGGTTGCCCAATTGAAGCTGCAGGGGGTTACCCTAACATATGGTGAGTTTGAAGATGAGCTAGGAAGTGACACAGATAGTGGGAATACTGCTGCCCCATCCGGGGAAACTTCAAAATCTCCTCTAGCTACTAGGTTGAGAAAGAGAAAAGAAATGGCTGAATGCTAGCCTAAGCCCAGGGTATATTCAAGGAAAGCTGATGAGCATAGTTTTTGGTCAAATTTTGGGTAGAATTTATAGTCCATTTGCTGGCAGTTTCATGAACTTTAGTATTTAAGTGTTAATATTTACATAATGTTTCCCTCAAACCATTGACATTGGGTTTAACTCTATCTCTATGAATTTTTAATGACATTGGCATATTATGTGGATTGTCTATATTAATTTTGCATATGGTTGATGAATGTTCTTTAAGATGATTATAGATGTGCAATTATTATGCGTACTGACATTGCTTGGAAGGACATAATTTATGGATGCTAAGTTGAGAAAAGAAACCACCAGATGGTCATGCAGGGGAATCATTCAAAGGTGTCAACTAAAGGATGATGACAATAGATTCCCCACAACATTCAATTGTAACTGCCTTGTATTTATGGCATTGAGCAATTGCAGGCATTACTATAGTGCTGAGTCCACATTCGGGCATGCATGTCTAACTGGATTCCCTGCATACGTAACCACTCTGCCACTCTTTTCCTCGCTTTCCTTAAATGGTGTCCTCTCAGTTAGTGAGAGTGGATCACCTTGTTTAGCTGGTAGTTTAAATAAGGATTTGAATCTTCTTCTTGGGGGGGTTTTCTTAGTTCTTGATTGTTGTTGTTACATGATATCAATGAAGTATTAAGCATTCTCTACTTTTCAATATAGCCATGCTACTACTCTATTTACATATTTTTCAATGAATGAGATGATATTCTGAACTTAAGCATTTGAGTTTGTATTAGTCTTAGTGGATACTTATCCAAGGGGGCCCACTTGGTGAGTAATCCTTTCTTTAGAGTAATTAGCTTAGTTATTATTTCCTGTTCTATACTTAGTTCAGAATTTGGCATCGATTGTTCCTACAGCCACTAGAACTCTATTATATGTCTATTCCTACAGCCAAAGCAAACAGAGTAGTCCTTGTTTGTTGCACATATTTTCATTCTTGCTCTATATTTCAGTTTAGTATAGTTGTGGGTTGATGTTCAACATTTTCTTTATTTCCTTTCCACAATCTACTTTCAGTATTGTGTTCCTTAGCTATAGGATGCAATGACTACTTGAGCCCCTACTGCACATACAGTGCTAACCAATTTCAAGTATACGTCCCTAGGTTGACAAGTTAAATGCACCTTCATGATGATTAAGATAGCTATTCAGGTTAGATGCCCAATCTTTGAATCATGGTTGTAAAGGCCTAGTTATTGAATCATTGTAGGAGGCCGACATTTTTGGCGCCATTGTCGGGGATGGTGTCATGCTAGGAAGTTCTTCAGAGTCATTGATAGTTTCTCTGTTATAGCATTTCTCTTGAGTTTTTTTTAGAATACCCCTTGCTTAGACGAGTAATGATCTTCTATTCTTTTTCTCATTCTTTGTGTGAGCTAGCTGATGCTGAGTTGATACCACATGTTTCCTTCTTAATGATCCTAATCCATTTCAACTAGTTGAGCTTCCAAATCTGCCTAGAAACAAAGAAGAAGAAGAACCATTTCCCTCTTTGTTGATGTATATCCTGATCTAACTAGTCCTAAGCCTTTGCTACATTGACAACCCTTTTCCTTGGGAATTCATCAAGAAAACATGGGTGATACCTTCTTTTTTGAGTTTGACATGCTCTACAAAAGTTATGACTGTACCACTGATGCTCCTAGGTTTGAGCTATTTCCTACCACTTTAAAAGAAGCTACACTAGAAGATGGTTTATGAGTCTAGGTAGATACACTATGGAGACTTAGGAAGATATGAAGACAAAGTTCCTTGGAAAATTCAAGGAATATTGCAAGGGAAGTGATATAAGAGGAGGTGATGTCTTTAGGATGTAGCATAAGGAAGATGAGAGCTTGGAAGATTACATTTCAAGGTTTTTGTTCTGCATGCAGAAATCTCCACACCATACACTTAATGAAGAATCACAAAAGATTATTTTCTTGAAAGGAATTAATAAGAGTTATACTAATCCTTTGGGCCTAATGGCAAGAGGAGATATCACTCAAGTTCCTTGGGAAGATATCAAGAAAATATGTCAGAACTATTCTAGAACAACTTCAAAGGAAGATAGAGCTTACTAGACTTTTGTGGGTAAGTCATCTACCAGTGGATTTCCAAGGATGGAGATTATTGATTTGTTGACAGACTTCAAGCAGGTTGTTACAAACAATCTAGTTACTCAGCTGGGTACACTTCAAGCCAAAGACAAACATGAGGAGGCAGAGGCAATGTTGGCAAAATACTGCCCTCATTACAGAAAAAAGAAGGATTGTAGATGCAAGATGGTATATAACATTGAAAACAAGATTCCACCTAAAACGAAGGAAGAACAAGTCCACTTTGATGCACAAAGGAAGCCATGGGCTCCAGGACAAGGTATGTCACATGATCCACTATCTTTTTTTGGGCCAAACCAGCCAGCCAGTTGCGTTCAACCATCTTTTCAACCCCAATAGTCTGCTATAATGCCCCCACCTGCTAATTCAAGCTCCAATGCACCCAAACCTGCTTATCTACTAGCTCAACCCACAACTAAACCAAATAACAAACCACAACAACAACCAACATACTCTGTCGATCCAAATCAATTCCCTGCGTATATTGTGAGTATAAGTAACGCCCATCTATGTTCAGGAACTACTATACCAACTCCTTCCACACCCGTCATCATTGAGCTACCTATGGAAGAGGAAGAGGAACCTTTGAATGATCTCATTCATCCAACTATACCTAAAAATCTTGAACCAGTTCCAACCAGGAAGACTGCACAAGAGCCACCATTTCCTTAGAAATTGGAAGTTGCTAGGCATATGTAAGACAAGCAAGATACAAATTTTGACATCTTGGAGCAGTTGAAACACGTATGTGTTCAGATTCTACTATTTCAGGCCATAAAAGATGTTCTTGTATATGGCAAGGCAATCAAGGAAGCATGCCTCAAGAAGCCAAGAAGAAAGAAGGACTTGACTATAGTCCATGTGATGAGACAACTCACTGACATCATGCTTGGAAAAGTGACCATTCCCAAGTACAATGATCCAGATAATCCTGTAGTAGTAGTTGATATCCCTGAGTGATTTAGGGGCAACAATCAATGTGATGACTAAGGCCATCCTACAGTAGCTAAATGTTGCAAGCATGAGACCTACTCCTATTGTCTTGCAACTTTCTGATAGTTCTACTATGAAGCCTGATGATATAGTAGAAGACCTTGTGGTAATTCTAGACTTTTGGGAGTATATAGTAGACTTCATGATTTTCTCTCTATGGCCACATGTTGGTGAGGAAGCCGAGGAAGTTAACTTAGTGGTGCAACTCATGATGCTAGGTAGAATTCATTTCTTGCAGCTTCAAGACAAAGATGAAGTGTTATTTAGTATAATCTAGAACCATTGTGATGTTGGGGAAGCATCATCTGGTTCTGCTAATCCTATGAAAACACTCCTGCCCATTCTGCCATTTCTTCCTACAGTCACCCCACCTGTGGAAAAACTTCTTGCAGCCACTCTTCCTGCAACCACTTTGTCTACAGATAAACTTCCTACAACAACACGCATATTCCATACCATGCTGCCATATGAACTCAATGTACCATGTATTAATGAAACAACCATGATATAATTGATTATTCAAATACATTTGTTTGAAGGAGGATGTTTGAATACTAATAACAAGTTAAGTGAAGAACAACAATTGCAATTGGTAGACTTAATGAGGTCCCATCAGCATGCATTTGCATGGGACTATCTTTACAAGACATCTTTCGTACGTTTAGGTATGTACGCAATAATTCTCATCTCTTAATTGCCTTTTAAGTGCATTTATTTAATCATGGCAGGTTATTATAGGTAATTACATAATATTCCAGTACTTCTTGTCAATTCGTCACTCCCTTCTCACATGTGTGGACATGTCCAAATTTAGGTTAGGGGGGAATAAAAAATACAAATATATTACCCATGTGTCAAATCATAATTTGGCTACGTCAAAAATTTAAATAAGAGGATTTGAAAATCTGGTTCGCATGTGTGAAGTGATGTTAACTGAGCCACCAATTTTTTCTCTCATTTATTACCTCTTTTTTTGCCATAATTCCTTAATTTCCCTATCGTAGTCTTCAGTTATAAGTAGTAAATGGTGAAAATAGAAAAAAAAAGGGGGGAAATTCAATTGATACTGGCAGTGTAAATTTAGTAGATGGTCTTGGCTTTCAGACACAATTGCAGGAGAAAGGAATTTTGCAATGTGGCAGTGATTTCAGAAAATGGGAGGTGGCTTAATTCAGAATGAGCCCTTAGTTCATGGCATCTTGTTGTAGGATGCACAATTCCTGGCATAATTTCAGCATTGTGGATGGTTTGATTATTTCATGAAGCTGGATGGCTTTGATGAGGGCATTGCACTCGAATTCTCTCAAACATTCTCTAAAGGAAAAGCCACAGTAAAAGGGTTAGAAGTGGTGGTGATTGAGGAGAGAATTGCAGAAATTTCAGGGTTACCTACCAATGGCGAGCATTACCCTACCTCTAGGGATGCTAGGTTGGCTAGAGTATAATTTACAGTACATGGTGACTTGCCAATTAGCATTGACAAGCAGGGCACAAAAAGAATGTCTTTGACTAAACCATGGAAGCAGGTAGTTGTCTACATTATAAGGTATATCACCTATGAGGGATGATTATCAAACTTGCATTCAGTACATTTTAAGCTCTTGAGCCACATGAGGCACAAAAGGAGGATGAACGTGCCCAATGTCTTATACAATATTCTCTCCATCATGGCAGCCGAAACACAAAATGGTAGGGATAATTTTGTTTCCCACCATTTCTTGATTAAATTGCTAGTTAAGAAATCTTTGAATGATTCTTCTGGAATGACTTGGGAAGAATTTGTTCAAATTAATCAAAATTACCGCCAGGAAGAGTTTGTCAATGTTGAGCATTTTCCACCTAGGGCTATACCTCAATCTCATAGGTCTAGCAGAAGATTAAGCATAATTGAAGCTACCCCTGGTGCTTCAACTTCTAGTGCTAGTTCTAGTATGAATCCTCCTGTAGCACCAGAAGGAGCCATAAACATTAGTTCCTATAAGAATTGGCTATGAAGGTAGCCACCCAAGATCCAGAGGCCTAATAGAAAGCACAAGCATACGAGAGATAGAAAAAAGATGACAAGAATAAACTGTATTCTTATCAATGAATGCAAATATGATGTAATGAGCTTGACAAAAGTACATAGGAGACCCCTTGGTTATATAGCCAAGGTGAGAACATAGAAGGGAATAAGATTATGACAAGTGTTGTAATCTTATGACATGAGACAACTATGAAAAGTTATCACTCCACCTAAAGTGGAAAAGTGATAATGTGATAATCACCACAAAAGGTGGAGAGATAATCACATGATGTGTCTACAAAAGGTGGAAGTGATGAAGTAATGACTTGTCAAGTCCACCAAAAGTGTAAAATCTCCAACAACCTCCTATGCGGTCCCTAAGTAAACTTAACTAAGGTGTGATTATGACCTAGGACAAGGTACAACACATTTAATTACACCAACACCCCCCATTAAGTGCAACTTAGGGAGAATGTACACAAATGAAAACAATACAAGATGGGTCCCGGCTACTAGGCCATGTTAGGTACCCATGTACAAATGCAATGAAATCTCTCACAAGTGGAGTAAAGATAGAAAAACCCAGTGGGAAAAAACTACCCCCCAAAATAGAGATGAAATACAGATGAATGTACAAATGGAGATGGACAAAACCCCAAGATGAGGAAAAAGTCCCCCCCATACAAGAGAAGAAGAGAGAAAAAGTAGCCCCCCCTCAATGTACAATGCTCACCCATGGAAGATGCTCGAAAAGGAATGAAGAAGCTGCTCCAAAACTGTCGAACAATGTTCCTCCCCTTGGGAAGAAACAATACCAAAGTTGCATGAATGAAGTCTCCCCAATCCACAAGTGAAAAAGGAAGAACCCTCAAAATGTAAGAATTCTCTGAAAGCTGCTCAAATTTCCCTGTGTTGATGCTGAAAGATGCCTTTCCCAAACTATGTGAAGCTGCAATGGTCACAGTGTAGTCACTTCCTGGAACCTGTGAGAACCCCTTGGCAACAACACTCTCATCTGCTGAAAAAGACAACTCAAGATCTAGCAAGGATGAAGGTAGAACATACTCCAAAGATGATGTCAACTCAAAAGAGAAAGTGGCCTCCTCCAACTGCTGTACATATGCATCCACAATCACATCAACCTTGAAAGATTGATCATGTAGAGGAGGGTTAGAGTGTTCCCTCGCAACAACTGAAGAAGAATCACCTTCATCAAAGAGAAGATGTAAGTAATCAAATGTGTCTCCCAAATCTGCAATGTAGGATTCCACAAACAAGCTGCTAATGTCTGAGAAGTAGTCATCCCATGAAGCTGCTGTTGGAAGACAAGGTATGCACAATTGCACTGAATCACAAGGCACTAAAACTATCGGAACACAAGTATCATCAGGTGCATCAGTCAATGTAGGAGATGGAATATCAACAATAGGTTCAAGAACCTTAGGAGTAGAGAGTACTCCAAGATTTAAGTAACCATACTCAGTCTCCTCAAGTGTGTCCATATTAGGGTGAACTGAATCATCAATAGGAGAAAAATATGAGAAGGTGTAGAACCGAGAACGATGATCAAACTCCCCAACTGCAACAAGAGCTTTTCTATGCAAATCCCAAACAATGATAGAATCTGGTGTGAACTCTACACTCTTTCCTGTACCACTATGTGTAATCTGATAGATGGAAAGGATGTTCCTTGACAAAGTAGGAACACATAGAACATCATTAAATGCTCCACCTTCAATGTCAATAGACCCCTTCCCACAAACTGCCAAAGAAGTGTTGTTGGCCATCAAAATGGGTGGTGATGAACAAGAATCAAATGAAGAGAACATATCCTTGGACGAAGTCATATGATGCGAAGCTCCTGAATCAAGGATCCACCTATCTGAATTGGAATCTAAAAAAGCAAGAAATTCTTTCCCCTTATGTTTCTCATGTTGAGATGAAGAAGAAGGAGATGAGCTTGATGTTGTTGCCATGAGAGTTGTATTTTTTCCCTTAGAAGAAGTGGAAGGGGATGAGTCCTTCTCTTGATATGCAGCTGGAAAGTTGATGTTGTTCTTCTTAAGGATGTTTTTCAACTCATCAATTTTCTTAACATGACAACGATGCTCTTCATGACCAATATTTTTGCAATATGCACATGTTGGTTGCTCCCTCTTGCTTGAATAGTTGTACTTCTTTGAAGAAGATGAAGTTGAGCTTTGTTGTGGAGTGGATTGTTTGTTCTCTCCTTGTGGCTTTGGTGAAGATTGCTTTTGGTCTTTCCATTTTCCTTGCATTTTGTTTCCATGATTGACCACCAATGCTCTTGAAGTTGAAGACTTGAGAATTCCCATTTTCATCAACTTATTTTGCTCAAGAATCAAAAGATCTGTGAGAGCCTCAAAAGATGGTGATGTGAAGTTACTTATTGTCAATCTTTGAGTCTGAAAACTTTTCCAACAAGTTGAAAACCAATTGATCATCCTATTTTTCAATACCACAATCTTTTAGTTGTGCTCTTAACTCATTTTCCTTAGTGACATAATCCTGAATTATGTCAAAATCTTTGGGATCAAGGCTTAGGAGATCATGTTCAAGTTTGTATCCCTTAACCTTATCAACCTTGCCATACAAAGTAGAAAGCTTATCCCAAGCTTCCTTGGTTGTAGTACATTTATCAACATGGAAAATGAGATCATCTGAAATGAACTTTCTAAGTGTACCCAATGCCATAAAATTTTGAGTGAGCCATTCCATATATGATGTTGGATCTGCCTTAGGATCCGAAGGTGCAGTTATGCTTCCATCAATGTAGTAAATTAAACCTTTTTCCATTAGTTTACTCCATGCACGTACTTTCCATTAGTTTACAACACATTTAATTACACCAATAGTTCCTTTGAAATAGAGCATCCAGAAAAAGCAAGCTCTTCATCTAATTTTGATGATGATGTCCCCCTTCAAACCCTAATAAGAACTAGGGCACGGAAGAAAGAGGTTGAAACAAGAAAAGAAAAAGAAAAAGCCCAAACCCAGCCAATAGAAAAAGAGGTTTTGAGTGCTAGGAAGAGAAAGATTGGCTCTATTCAACATGCAGCCAAGGGAAAACATAAGAGCACCTCTAGGAAGTCAAAACCAGCTGGGCCAGCTTTTTGTACACCTTCATAGGAAAGCCCTGGGCATGATGAGATACCACATGGGGACACTGAAGCTCCAATGGAACAAGAGCATGTTGAAGAAAAAGAAGAGGATATATTTGAGGAAGCAGCAAAAGTAACACTAGAAGACCTTGATAATATCGCAAAAGAGTTTAAGGATGAGCAGGGGTTCCTGTAGCAAAACCAAGAACAGGAGTAGGAGTTCCTACAACCACAACAAGAGTCAGAGCAAAGCTAGGAACAAAAACAAGAGGCCCTGCAGCAAAAAAGGGGGTGGAGAAATAATACCCCTACAACCACAGACAGTTGGACAACACGAGTTCATGCAGATAGTACCATATGGGGAGCAACCATCGACAAAAAAAATTGGTAGGAATTCATAACCCTCCTGATTTTATGATTCATGCAGCAATTTTAAATTTATGGAAAGAAATAGGAAGGAGGGAGGAAGAATAGAAACAATAAAAGAAGTAACTGAAAAAGGAAATCCAAGAGAGGGACGAGATTATTGAGGAGAAAAATGAGGAGATTGCTACTTTGAAGAAGAAAGTAGATGACATTGTGACCCTGGTGCCACAAATTCTAGAATTTAGAGCTCCTCCAAGGGTTTATGCCTTGCACTTGAGAGAGAAATATCTCTCTTTCAAGTTGTCAAAAATTGTTTTAGACTTAAACCTCTCCATTGAAACTCCTACTGAATTCTTCAATGCCTACAGGATTGCTTCCCCTAAGATGAAAAATTTGCTATGTGAATTCTATTTGCACAATTATGCTATCACGTAGGATCATGATTGGAACCTATTGCTATATGTTGGGGATATTCAGCTGAGAGAATTTATGTCTTGGGTACAAAACAAGATTAACTAGGGTAGAGCAATGCTTATAAGAAAATGGAATCTAACATCCCCTTAGCCATCAGGGCTGAGTCAAGCAACCCAAGGGATATTCGTAGAGAATGGCTCAGGATGCTTCTCATACCAAGCTATGATGATAGAATCATGCCCTAGACTGAAGCTGTCTACACCGAGTATGAGGTCAAAGCAATGACAAAAGAGGAGCTTGTAAGAGGATACCTGGCCCAATGATGGAATAGTTTAACAAATGAGCTAAAACAAGTTGAGCCCCATTCTATTCACAATTATCCTACAACATTGAAGTGAATTGACATGTATATCCAGATTGGTAGAATAGAGGGAAGATTTTGGCTTCCCCTGACTTTCCATCCACCCACTCTCATGCGGCTAGTACCAAGCTACAGATTCTTCCAATATGATATTGCTTCAGAAAGGAAAAGATGGAACAAATTTGATAAATTGGGAGGATTTTGTTGGGATCCAAACTCATCTACTGCAGTAATAGATGTTGGCCAACTTGCAGTTGCAAAATTCAGAGCTTTGACCCAACAAAAGAACAACCATTCCTTTGCTAGAGGACCAGCAAGACGTTAGGTTGGGGGGAATGATGAGCCTAGTTTTTGGTGAAATTTTGGGTATAATTTATAGTCCATTTGTTGGCAGTGTCATGAACTTTAGTATTTAAGTGTTAATATTTGTATAATGCTTCCCTCAAACCATTGACATTGGGTTTAACTCTATCTCTGTGAAGTTTTAATGACATTGGCATATTATGTGGATTATCTATATTAATTTTTCACATGGTTGACGAACGTTCTTTAAGGTGATTATAGCTGTGCAATTATTATGCGTACTGACATTGCTATGTAGGACATAATTTATGGATGCTAAGTTGAGAAAAGAAACCACCAGATGGTCATGTAGGGGAATCATTCAAAGGAGTCAACTAAAGGACAACAGTAGCAAATTCCCCACGACAGTTAATTGTAACTGCCTTGTATTTATGGAATTGAGCAATCACGGGAGTTACTGTAGCATTGAGTCTACATTGGAGCATGCATGTCTAACTGGATTCCCTGCAAACGTAATCGCTCTGCCACTCTTTTCCTCGCTTTCCCTAAATGGTGTCCTCTCAGTTAGTGAGAGTGGACCGCCGTATTTAGCTAGTAGTTTAAATAAGGATTTGAATCTTCTTCTTGGGGGGGTTCTTAGTTTTTTATTATTGTTGTTACATGATATCAATGATGTATTAAGAATTCTCTACTTTTTAATACAACCGTGCTACTACTCTGTTTACATATTTTTCAATGAATGAGATGATAGTTTGAACGTAAGCATTTGAGTTTGTATTAGTCTTAGTGGATACTGATCCAAGGGATCCCACTTGGTGAGTAATCCTTTCTTTAGAGTAATTAGCTTAGTTATTATTTCCTATTTTGTACTTATTTTGAAATCTGGCATCGACTGTTCCTGCAGCCACTAGAACTCTATTCTATGTCTATTCCTATAGCCAAAGCAGATAGAGTAGTCCCTATTTGTCACACATATTTTCATTCTTGCTCTATATTTCAGCTTAGTATAATTGTTAGTTGATGTTCAACATTTGCTTTATTTCCTTTCCGCAATCTACTTTTAGTATCATGTTCCTTAGTTGTAGGATGCAATGACTACTTGAGCCCCTAGTGCATATACAGTGTTGAACCATTTCAAGTATACGTCCCTGGGTTTACAAGTTAAATGCACCTTCATGATGATTAAGATAGCTATTCAGGTTAGATGCCCAATCTCTGAATCATGGTTGTGAAGGTCCAGTTATTGAATCATTGTAGGAGGCCGACAAAAGCCTCAGAAGGTGAGCCTTCCAAGAAACCAAAGAAGTCGGCCAGTTTCACGAAGATGCCCACCATCCAAGAGGACCTACTCCATGAAGGAAAGGAACAAGAGGCTGAGAAACCAAAGTACCCGCTTGCTACTTCCACTACTATTGTTCCTCCATCTGCTTCTCAAGCGATGGTTGCCACCTCTCCACCCACGGTGGATATATTAGTCCACCTTGCCTCCACCTCGCTTGCTGTGCAAGTAATGGTAATATATTCTTCCTCTACCACCACTTCTTCACTCTCCTCCTCCTCAATGTCTCCATCATCATCTCTTCCACTGGCTACTACAACAATGCCTATACCTACTCTCTCACTCCTAGAGACTTTTTCCCAACACTTGCAAAAAATCCCAACAGAGCTATCTGGGGTGTTAATGAACCTAGCAATACAAGCTACGTTGGCACAGGTTGTCACTAATGTCCCAATCCCTCCTCCTCCAAATGAACCACCTACGATGGAGGCGACAATAAAGATATTAGAAGAGTTGGAGAGGCAAGAGAGGGAAGCTACCAAATAAATGGAAGAAGAGGCAGATGACTACCAGTACCTAGTGATTGATAAAGTGGTGTGTGAAGGAGAGGAGGAAGAATCATAGTCATCTGAAGAGGACATTGAGGAGTCGGGCACAAAATATATTATGGAAACTTTTGATGAAGAGATTGAGGAAGAGTTGGCCCAAAAACTCAAGGACGTCCAAGAAGAAGTAGAGAAACAACCCTCCAATGAAGAGAAGGATATAGAGGAGAAAATGGAGGAAAACACTGAGCCTCTAGCTGGGGAACAAGATAAAAGCCCCTAGCATGATAAGGAGATGCCTCTTTCAGAAAATCAAGAAGAAAAGGAAAATGAAGGGAAAGAAGAAGAGAAGCCTAAAGAATAGGTTGAAGCCATAAAGAAAAGTGCAAAAGCAGAACATCATGAAGAACATGGGCATGAACAAGAGGAAGAAGAGGAAACCTTTGAAGAAGAAAGCCCCAAGGAACACATTGTTACTTAATCCCCGAGAAAAGAAACAATATTCATCCAATATTTTGATGAAGAAGAAGAAGAAAAGACAGAGCATGAGACCCCGATTGATAAGAAAATAGAAACTCAACCTATTCAAGAAGAAGGTGATCATGAATCGTCAAAAGGGGAGTCTCAGATGCCTGAATGGCTCAAGAAACAATTGGAGAAGAAAACCCCGATGCCAATGGATCCAAAGGAAAGGCTAGAAGCCATCTTGGCTTGAGCCCAAATAAGTACAAAGAAGGAGAAGAAGCCAAAGGTTAGATCCCACCTAATGATGGATGCATTCGGATCTAGGACAGTGTAGATAGCCACCCCGGTGGTGGGAGAGGAAGGGATCAACTACAATATCTCCACTATTGACCTAGGGACAGCCACAAGAGAACAAAAGATTGATCATCTTCAAGGATCTGTCACCACTATTGTGCACCAAATGCATTAAAAAAAAACCTCTAAGGAGGAGCTAAAGGCACAAATGGTGGACTTGATGGCCTACTTTCAGCAATGGTCGTCAGTTGAGCAACTTCCCACCATGTAATCAGTGCCACCGCAATTACTGTCCAAGGACCATATTGACAAATTGGAGAGAAGAAAGAATTGGATGAAGGCCATAGAAGATTGGTTCTGATAGGTCCTCTACAATGGAAAAATGGGCATAGGTTGTGATGTTAGGACAAAAAATGAGTTCCTAGAGGTGCAAAAGCTAATCGAGGGAATAAAGAAATTTTGTACTGACTTCCTAGAGTTATACAGGATCACATACCCCAAACATGAGGCTATCCTCAAGATACTTGAGAAATCCTAGGAGAAGGAGTTTGGTTTGGCAGAAGATGACCACTAGCTCGTGGAGACATGGAAGTTGGGCTTGGACCATAGAAAAGAAGTGTTGGAACGAGTGCTTCATGAAGTGGAGCTTGATATAGATTGGGTCAAAGAAACCAGGATGACCTGTGAAGAATTTTTAAATTAATGACAGATTTTGATATGCCTTCCATTGAGTTGGACCCAGAGAAGATAAAGCCATACTTCCATAATAAGATGGAAAATGGGACCAAAAATGCACTAACGCTTGATTTCATGGGTTTTGTTGCATGAGCCTTCGCTCAATCCAAGCAGGTGGTAAATAATATGTAGAAATGTGACAAGGACTGGGATGAGATCATGGGAAAATCTAGGAGGTTGAACCTCCAAGTAATCCAGTTGGATATAATGGAGTGGAACAAGCTCCAAACATTGATTGGGAAGTTCATAGAATATGCCACTACAAAGAAGAATGAAGGAAATCTCGTGATTGATGATGAATTCCTCACAAAGTAGTTGCAACAAGGCAATCAACTACATGACAAAAGAGCTACAGTGCTGCCCACTAGATGACAAAATAGCCTAAATGACAAAATGTAATTTTAAATTGTAAAATATTTGGGAGTAGGTGAAACCCTAGTTTGTAGTGAATCTTGGCCACACAATGAGATTAAATTAATTTTCTTTTTGGACACTATAAATAGGGGGTCTCCTCTCATTTTCAAGAGAGAGTTGAGTTGTTGTAAAGACATGCTACTAGAATTGTAATAGAAATTCATTGAATTTTGGTGGATTCTTGAGTTCCAATTTCATTTTACATGATTCTTCTCCCATAGATAGTGGATTTAAATAGATTTACTTTTTTGTTTATGAGTTTTGCAAGTTATGAGTAAGTTAGTTAATGTTGTGCAATGATATTGAAGAATTCTGCTGTGTGTTAGCAACCTTCCTTGTCCATAATTTTTGTTGTTTATTGATGATAAATGGCTATGTAAAGTTAGTCTAGGCATAAATTGAAAGCTGCACTAAATTTCTATCTTTTATTCATGCTTATGGTGAATGGATGGTTGAAAATTAGCAGTCCTTAGAAGATTGCACTAGTTTCATGATACTGTGAAGTAATCTGGTTAAGTGGAACTTAGTTGTAGGAAGGTTATCTGCAGTAGGGTCCTCCATTATCACTTTTCATTGCTAGTTTTAGGTCTAGGAACTTCCTCTCTTCCCTACCCTTTTTCCCTTTCTTTTTAGTAGTGACTTTGAATAAGGTTCATTGCACATCGTAAAGCCAAATCTAAAGTTGAAATAGGAGTTCAAGACCGATGTTTGAACTTACAACAACCGTGTAATAACTTTCCCATCTTAAGAACTCCATTGGAAGATCCAATTCTCCTCCAACTTAACTTACATAAGTCTTCCCTATGACTACCAACAAGATCACATCAACCAACTGAGATATTCCAAGCAAGTCATGACTTGACACTCGAGAGACCTTTGGGTGATTTTCAACAACTTGTTGGAGATTTCCTTTCAAGAGAGGTAGTGCACTTATGCACTACCTGTGTTGAGAAGTGTATAAAACACCCATCAATAGAACTTGAGTTGGCAATTTGAAGGCATCTTAGGTGTTTGCATGCTTTGGCAATTAATATCCCAAAATGAATGATTAAGCCCAAATATGCAATAATTGCTTGAAAAGATATGAGTTCTTCTTTGGAGTTTGAAAAATGCCTACAATGCGACACCTCAACATTTGGCCATGCAGACTACTGTCGATGACTATCATCAACTTATGCTAATTAATTAGCTCTTATTATGCACACAACAAACCATACCTAGCAAATGTAACTGGGTGGGAAATTCGAGCAAGCCCTTGTGCAATTTTTGAGTTGGTACTCGATTAGCATCATGCTTATGGTATGAAAATTACCACATATATCCTTGCTATTTCTATAAATAGGTGCTTAGGAATTAGTGAAATCACGCTTAGCAATTTGAGCAAAATTGGTAATAGGCGGCTGGTTTTGAATTTAGCATTAGGTAGTTGAGTAGAATTTGCATAGAGCTGGACTTAGGTAGTTTGTGTAGAGCTTGTTGGACACTAGGAACACTGAGAGGGGGGGTGAATCAGTGTTCCACAATATTTCAATTTCAAATAAGATCTTAAACTATCAACATCAATATTTAACCTTTAATAGAATTCACAACATATAAACAAAAGGAAACATGCAAACTCATTAAAGAGACAATGTGAACACCATAACACCAGAATTTTTACGTGGAAACCCTGTTAGGGGAAAAAACATGGTGGAGATTAATCCAAAAAGTATACTCTATTAAAAGTATGATCAAAAGGGAATGCCCTTGCATTCAGGCACACTAGCTAGAGCTCACTGCTCAAAATAGGGAAGGCTCACTACCTTACAAAAATATTAGAGATTACAACAAAATGTTGAACTGAGAATATAGCATCTAAAAATGCATGGATTTAGTTCCAATGAGGCACATAAAATAGATTATGGACCTCTTGTCCAATTCGCACTTCTGCTTTGCTCTGCTCTGCTTTCTTACATGAAAACCCTTTTGCTGCACAAACAGGATTCACTTCAACAGATCTTTTGATATTAGCTCATACTACTGCTCTGCACTTTTTCTCTTACACACCTTCTTACTTCTTGATCCACACACCAAAAATAATTTTCCGATCTCACATATATATTTGCTAACAATATTTTATTGCTATATGTCAGCTTCAAATAAAATATAATATTATTCTACATGTAAGCTCAAATCATCAATTAGAATTAATTCGTACCCACACAAGTCAGCTAGACTGTAGTAGGGACCCAAATCAAAATTCCCAACATAAGAAATAGTTAAGAAAATATTCCTCATACATCCAGAACATGCCATACATAATAGGTCGGCCATAATGAGAAAATAAACAATAAATCATTCTACTGAATCTCTTAACTCATACACTGATTTCTGCAACACCACAAAACTTACCAATAAGGTAACATACATGCTTGACAAGCTTCCTTGGGGATCCACACAACAAAATAATGATCCGGTGAAGTATTCAGACGAACTTATCAACCGGATACTCTGTTCTTCATGCTTTCTGTTGGTAGATTACAATCTTCTACTTTTCTTTCTAGTAGGAACTACTTCTAAACTATGAACCATACTATTAACTCCAATTTCCATTAATGACAACACTAGCAACCAAAAACAATATCCCAAAGCCATATGCCAATAGAGCTAGTATTAGATAGTTGCATAGAGCTTGCTACCATGAATACCCCTATTAGGCTAGTCTGCAATAAATCCCATACATCATTCCTAGGCGAAATCTTGACTAGGCGAATGAAAAGAATGACCAAGAATAAGCATTGAATGGCCATTGTAGCAATGAAGTGGGTTATGGGGAGGGACTACATTGAATACAAAGACAAGTATAGAGTTAATACTGATGTATGCTCTCACTTCGTTGAATCTATGCTTGACATCCAGGTTCCCAAGCCGTTGATTCTTCACCTAGTGCTTGAAATGTTTCTAAAGAAGTACCTAGGTGGCCTCAGAGAGGTGGTGGAAAATGTTGCGTTTGGTTTGGGCCTTCCAATGGTGAGTGACCTTGGAAGTATATTGAAGAAGACACAATAGTACCATGGGTGCCATTCTTGAGTGGATTCTACATCTAGTCACATAAAGAGCATTGTCAAAGGGTGACCCGTGCCTGCCACTTCTTGTTTTGCTGCTACAATGTGGTGCCTTTCTACGACGTCGACTGGAACACTGACTTCAGGAACCTAGTGTTCCCTCCACCACTTGCCATTGCTCATGCGGATGTTGTTGCCATTCATGTTGATGACATTATTCTAGACGTTGTTGTTGATGCCTCCCTTGCCCCTACCCAAGACTAAAAACCTTTTATGTTCTTAAGAAATCATCACTTGTTCTTTCATTTTTTTTATATATGCCTGGAAAAAGGCTTTATTGTAGATATATATGAAGAAGATACATAATATATAAATATACTTTTAAAATATGGCCTCATAACCATTTTGAAATTGTACTTATCAAAGCATATATATATAATGAATATCCCACTTATATTGAAATTTTGTCTCCTTTTTCTTTCAGTTCTGCAATATGGGTTCTCCTTTCTACTTCTGCACATATGTGTTCCTTGAAATTTTGCTTATGGGTGTTGCTTAAATTTTTCTCTCATATGCTTTCATTTCAATTTTCTACATATGAGTTCATTTTTCTGCTTCATGAGTTCCATTTATTTCTGCTTCCTTGCACTAATGGGCTTCATTTGTTTCTACTTCCTCGTGCAGATGAAATTAATTGAAAGACCGACCGACAAAAAAAAATGAAAGAAAAATAATTACACTACTCACATATTTACACTGGTAGAATAATTGTTAAGCTTAATTGAACAATTTTAGGTGAATTTTGTCAACTAGAATACCCAATGCTTCCTGCTCCATATTTTTTAATTCGAATGCATTGTGTTGCTTGCATTGAATTATTTTGAAAGGGCCTTCCCATAGGCTGTCAAAATTTTTGTGTTGGCCTGGATTTGCATCCCTTTCGTTGAATTTTAACACTAGGTCCCTGCACTTTAGACCCTGGTCCAAGTCTTTTTAGTCAAACCATCTCTTAACCACCTGTTGTCAATTGGACATGGCTATCAGGGCTTTTTCCCTTTTTTCCTGCACCTCTAGCAACTCGGCCAACCAAACCTCCATGGTGTCATTTTGTTCTACCTCAAGAGATTTGAGCAATTGTAGTGCCAGAATCTCCATAGAGATAGGCAATAGTGCTTCTTTCCCATACACTAGCTCATATGGAAAAGTCTTGAGGAATTGCTTGGGAGTTATGCGATCCACCTAGAGCACTACCCGAGGGTTTTTATGCCATTCTCTTTGGAGTTTTGACTCGATTCTTTTTATGAGTTAGACTAAATCTTTGTTAGTCGACTCAACTAGGCCATTCCCCTAAGGGTAGAAATTTGATGATGTTTTCAAGAATATGCCATGCACGTGTGCAAATTGACATACATTAGAGCCTAGGAAAGCCTTGGCATTGTTAGAGATGATGGTTTTGGGTGGGCCGAATCTCATCACCAGTTCCTCATGGAAGTCCACTATCTCCTTCTCCATTGCATTATTCAAGGTCATGGCTTTGGTCCACCTAGTAAAGTAGTCTATGGCCATTAGAATCCATTTGTGTCTGGCACTAGAGGCGGGATTCATCATTCTGATAAAATCAATTCCCCATTGCGCACAAGGCTCATCAACCACTATTGGATTGAGAGGCATAAAAAAAAAAATTCTTCTTCCTATGAAGAATTGGCATTCCTTGGAGGATTTTAGCAAGGAGTATGAGTCGTTGAATAGCATAGGCTAGAAGTACCCAATGCACATGATCTTGATGGTAGTGGTCTTCACAGAGAAGTGTCTGCACGTGGGACTGCTATGAAAAGTGTCCAGAATTATTTTCGCTTGCTCCATGGTGCTACACCGTAGTAGAACGTCATTGAAGTTCCTTTTGAAAAGGACCCCTTTGATAAGCACATATCCGCTATTCTACAGTTTGTAAAATCTTCTCTTCTGAGAATTAAGGCTTGATGGGTATTTTCCTATATGCATAAATCTCACTCTGTCTACCAACCAACAACCTTCAGATTTGGACTCATTGGTTAGAACAGCTTTGGTTGCTCTTCGTCGGATGCCATTTCTTTGACATGTACCGGATATTCGCACAGTCCTCTTCCTCGGGCAGTATTTGTAGGCTTGACCTCAATGTCATATTCAAGGATTTTAGTGATCCAATTGGCCCTTTTTTCGGTGATTTCTCCTTCCATGATGTATTCGCACACATTGGAATGCATGACATAGAAAATCACCTTGTTGCAAGATACGAGGTTTCAGAACTTCTTGAGTCCCTTAACAATTATAAATGCTTGCCTCTTGATGAAGTTGTAGTTCATCCCATATTCCTTTAAGGTCTAAGAGTGAAATGCTATCTGATGGTCTCCCTTTCCTTTATTGTCCTTTTGAGTTAAGATAGTAGCAATGCTTGACTTGTTGTTGAATACATACATTATCAAGTCCTTCGACAGGTTTGGATTTACCAGCACAAGAGTTGAAGAAATAGTGTCCTTAACCTTCTCGAAGACTTCTCTAGCTTCTTTAGTCCATTTGAATAATTGATCCTGTAGACAATGAAAAATGTCCTAAGCCTATGAGTGTCATTTTTCTTCATCCCCGTCCTTCGATAATTGAATAATTTTAGTTATTCAATTATGTTTGATCATATTCCTCTATTAATTAAATAATTTTTAATAATTATTTAATTAATTCACTTTCTAATCTTTATTCTATCCTGATTGATTAAATAAACTAATTGTGTCACTAATTTCTCCCTCTTCTCCAATAGTTAAATAAATTATTATTTATTTAATTATTTTGTCACCTTTCATCTATAGTTAAATAATTACCATTAATTATTTATCTATTCATGGTCCTTTAATTCTTCTATAGTTAAATAATTATTAAAATTATTTAACTATCCCATGCCACCTCCCCTATTAAATAATTAATCTAAATTAATTATTTAAGGTCTAATTTTCATCTCTCCATTTAATTAAATTGATAAATTTAATTAAATGCTCCTCTTTTCATTTTCTCCAAAATAAATAATTTGAATAAATTATTTATTTGCAACTTGTCATTTTCCTCCATTTTGAATAAATAATTTTAAATAAATTATTTATGTACCTCCACTTGGTCAAAGATGCCCTGTCATTATTTCATGTCATAGCCTGCATGTCCCTGCATGTCTTCCTATCATGATTCCTCCAAGAATAGCATATTCTTGGTGCATCAATTCTGGACCATTGATCTGGAATCCTTCTAGAGGATTAATCTCAACCGTCCATTCAAAGGGTTGTCTATAAAAGCAACCTTCCTTCTCCATTTTTCAGCTTAACAACTAATTGTCTCCAACTTTCTTGCTACCATTTGTAGGTTTTGCACAAGTATTTCAACAAATCCGAGGGAAAAGTTGCATAACAAGAAGAAGGAGAGCAAGAGAAGGAATCAACTACAATATGGGGAGTGCTTTATTTTGTTGCTTTCATTTTGATATCTCCATTTTGTTTGTATTCTCTTGTTGATGTAGTTTAATAGCTTAGTAGTGTTGGCTGTCACTTTATCTATGCTATTTGATTTCTAACCCCATCTCATAGATCATTTTTTAGCATCAGGGTGATTGGTCTAATTATCCCTGCAAAATTGAAATGAATTTGCTTACAAAATTTACTTTCCCTAAGAAAGACTGGACTCCTTTTTTGTTGACCGGTAGGGGAAGCTCTTTGATTGCTTTCACCCGCTTAGGATCAATTGCAATTCCTTCTTTGGACACTACATGTCCCAACAGTTTTCCTTGGGACACTTCGAAAACACATTTTTTCGGGTTCAGGGATACCTCGAACTCCTAGCATTTCTTGAAAACCACCTCAAGATGATCAAAGTGATCATCCTTATGCTTAGATAATATAGTCAGATCATCTGAATAGATTAAGATGATCTTGTTTATCAATTCGCTAAAAGCAATGTCCATTTCCCACTAGAAAGTGGCTCCCACATTTGAGAGGCCAAAAGGCATTTTAGCATATGCAAACGTTCCCCACTTGGTAGCGAACATCATTTTGTGTTGGTCCTCTTCTTTAACCTGGATCTAGTTGTAACTGAAGAATTTGTTAGCAAAGAAAACATTTCTGATCCTGCCACTTTTTGCAAGATTGACTCCATAGAAGGCAGCGAGTAGTGGGCTTTTAGGGATGCTCTGTTTAGGTCCCAAAAGTCAACACAAGAAGATATCTCCATTCTTCTTTCAAAATTGGACTAGGTTGGATACCCATGTGCTATGTTTGATCGAGAAGACGATCTGAGATTGAATTAGCTTTGTTAGCTCTTGCCCCATCAGTGCCTCTATCTTTGGATTCACTGGCCTCTATTTTTGGAAAACGGGTTTTGCACCTTCCATCAGCTCTATTATATGTTGGATGATGTTGGGATCATATCCCTTAAGGTCATCATATGACCAAGCCACCACTCCTTCATACTTCTTACAAAAGTTGATGAGCCTTCCCTTATCATGATGCGGCATGTCGTTCCTGACTTTGAGCTTTCTTCCATCTCTGACCTGAAGGTTCACATAGTCACTTTTGTCTACTACAAAATTCCTTTTATCATTTCTTGCATTGTCACAATCGAATAGGTTTTTGAGAGTGACCAGTCCCTTCGGAAGCTTGTTACACCTCAGCTGAATGATTTGTTCCTTGTAGGCCTCGACAATATTTGGTTGAAGTTGTTTGGAAAACTCTCCTGACTGTTGGATGCATGAGGTGATGTGTTCATCGTTGTCGAATACTTGCCAGCTTTGGTCATTATCTATAATTTTTTACCAGACTATCACTTGTATAGAGTGTTTATTATGAATTAGGTTAGAGGCAGGGTCAAACTATGATCCGATTGCGGCCATGCGATCTACATCAGTATTTTGTTCTCTAGGCACTGTCTAGATATTAAAGGCTTTGAAACCCTCAATCAAGTCCCAGACTCTATGTCTATAGGATCTCATGCAGAAATTCTTTGTTGTGGAAATCCCTCAGACTTGGTTGACTACTTGTACGGAATCTCTGAACACCATTAGTTGCTTGATTCCCATCCGCTCCACATGGCTTAGACCTTGCACTAGGCCTTCATATTTAGCTTCATTGTCCGAACAAGCGAACTGGAAGTGGAAGGACCAAAGTTTCTTTTCATTGTGTGGGGATATCAAACATATCCCAACTCCTTCACCCACTTTTTATCTTGCTATGTCAAAGTGCAGTGTCCACAACTCTAAGGCTTGATCACCTTCAGATTCCTTCATGACCTTTGGAAGCACTTGATTTTCATCATAGATGACATAATTTCCTAACCTGATAGCATGATAATTTCCAAAAGGATCAATGTCTATGTATTCACTCAAGAGAACTTCCTTTGAATCCATCTGGTTCTTGGTCACTTTTTCATCCTCCAGTAGCTCAATGCAATATATTTCCTCTTTGGTGAAAGAGGTATGGGCAGCCTCAAATTTGATCATGGCTTCATCGACCACATGCTTTGAATGCAAAGGTTTGGATATTATCTTCATTTTATCCCTATGCTTGGTTCTGAGGACCAAGTATGACCAATCCAAAGAAAGATACCCACCTATTTTTGAAGTGAATTCCTAGGATAAGCAGAAGCCAAACATGGGAGGAACGTCTATGATCATAGTATCTTGTGGAATTGTGATGCTAGGGCAAGAGAATAGAGTCAAGGGGATGTCTTTGATGAGACCTACAGTTTCGACTTTGTTCCCATCAAGCTGCATAACCCCTTTCTTTAAAGGTTCATAGCTAAGTCCTAAGGCTTCAACTATCTGCTTGGGCATGACTATAGTACTATTTCTAGAGTCAATCATGGAATTATGCAGTAGTTTCTTCCCAACAATAAGAGTTAGGAAAAAAGGTTTTGATTTCATCTTATCTCTAACCTCAATAGAGGCTTCCTCTATGCTATTTGTGAGAACTTTGGATGGAGGTGATAGGTCAACAACCTTTCCCTTGAGTAATTGGTTTGTTGGCTCAATGATTGGATCCTCTTAGAGAGCCTTCCGTAGTAATGTCTTCTGCTTCAGAATAGCTAAGATATCCCACATGGACACATTAGTGAAGGATTTCTTCAATTGTTCCACCACATTGAACGGTGGCGAATTTGGAAGCTTCTGCTCCTTAGCTCTAGTTACAACAATTTCCCTTCGCGACAGACAATGTTGTGCCACTACGGAGGTACTAAGTGTCTGGTCGGATGCATTTTTTAGGCTGTGGCTTGACTGGTTGGAGGATGACTGGTTCCCTTGTGAATCTCCTCTTTGAGCGAGTGTTGTAATCAGACTGTACTTGTAGGGTTTTTGATGTGGATGCATCATTGGAAAACACTACATCTTCTTCTTCCATCCATGAGAAGAGCACATGATTAGGAGAAATGTTAGTTTCTTGCTCCAAGGACATCCCTTGCATTTACACGGTGAGTACCGCATTTTCCATTTGTGGAGAGGCATATACATAACCTCCATGGTCTGACATTGCTCCTTGGCTACGCTGTTCTGCCACCTTTTGTTGTAGATTGTCGCGCGGGTAGTTTCAGGCATTTGTGCGTCACCACAAGGGAAGCACCAAAGGGTTGATGTCATCGACTAGATTATTTTGTCCCACTGTCAGCTCTCTACTCGAGCTTGGGTTAACACTTTGCAGCAAAGTGGGTACCGACAGTATCTGATTAGTTGTTTGAGCTTGTGGATTTGTGTGAGTGCCTCCTTGGAACTAGTTTTGTTGGTAGGAAGATATTCCATCTTGATAATTTTGGTAGGTTGGCTTTAGAGGAGCAGACTAATTTCACTTGATAGTAGTTATTTCGTTGGCCATAACTCGCAACATCTCCTTGATGTCGCTTATCTCATCCTTTGAAGAGCTGGATGTGAAAGCAAAATTCTATGGTTCACTTAGATATGTGTACATGGATTGAGGAGGAGCGGATGCAATGGTAGATGGAACTCCCTAGGCGGGAACTGATATCTCAGGAAACATAGGCATAATGGGCCAAGGCAGCAACTTTTTGACGTCTATCAGATTGTTCTCTGCTTTGACTACAACATTGTATGCACCCGGTAGAGTGGTTCCACCAAGGGACTGGATCATCATCGAGATGTCGACATTGATGAATTTCAAGTAGAACATGAATGCCAAATCGGCTGACGAGTGGATAGCAACCTCAATTCTCTACCAAGTTATATGGAATCGAGCATTGAAGTTAGTCATGGCTTCATATAGGGTCCACTTTATGATTTCTAGTTGATGATATTATGAGGACCTATCTCCATCATTCAAGAATTTTTCATAGAAAGGGTCTCCGAGTTGATCCCAGGTAGCGATGGTATTAGCTTGCAATGTGCGGTACCAATCCAACACTTTTCCTCTAAAATAGGTTGTGAGCAACCTTAGCACTATATTTTGGTCTGTAACTTCATGCACCAAACACACATCTTCCACATCTTGTAGATGTTTGGATGGTGTTCTTGAGCCATCCCCTATAAACTTAGGTATAGCCTTTAAAGCAGAGACCGGGATAGGGGCCCAAATGGCGGATGCTACTGGTGCTACAAGAGGACTTCTGACATCCCATGCCACATAATTTCTATTAGCGGTTGGCAACATGACTAGTTGAAGGGGTGGAGGGAGTGGAACGTTCACTATTTGGGTCATGGCTTGTACTGTTCCTAGTGGTGGCACTAACAAACCAGGGTTATTAACTTTTTGGGATCTAGTAACAGGCTGATGGATCATACACCCTCTTTAGATTTAGATTCATTTAAGTAGTCCCACCGGGCGTGCCAGAAAAAAGAAACTGTTGATGCCAAAAATTGGCAAGGTAATAGCCTTTACGGGAAACTCAATTAATGGGGGACCAATTGTGCTAAACTGAGTGACCTTTGGGTTTTTTAAGAAGTCAGCTTCTTCTATATTTAGGGTTTTTGAATGGAAAAAAGGAAGGAGAAATAAAAAATAACAATCTAAGGCGAGATGCCAAGGTATAGATATAGGCACGATAAATCTATCTTTAGGGATACGATTTAAGGGCCCGATCAACAATCTGCTATGTTCTAGAATAATAGAAATCAAAGATGAAAACTTGAATATTTTATTTAATGACATAAAATAATTCTCATACTCATTTACTGAAAAGAGGATTCAAAGACATGATCTAAACCAACAAGTTTATATTGAAATCATAGAAGTTCTGCAAATAAATGATTCATGATAATAATGACACAGTATAATGTTTTATCAAATAGCTTAAGAAAATAGAAAGGCCGAACAAGGGAACAATTTGAGAGTCTTATACAATAATCTAAAAGTAATAAAAAAGGCCTGGTGTCTTTTCCCTAATTTTTTTGTATCTTCCAAACTCATTTTCAGAAGGAAGAAGCAGTATATATAGATAAAAATCCCACCGCCTGGTGGGTCAGTAATAGAAAAGATCCTATATCACGAGCAATGATGCCTGCAACAATAATTTCCTTTGACCATTGCAACAAAAAAGATTCGGTCCATGGAACGTAGTTGCTCCTCAAGCAGATGCATCCTCTCTAAATGATGGCAGTGGTCCCAACAAACTCCCTTGCAGACATGTGTCATTCAATCATGCAGTCAGTGAAGACACGTGGCAGCTTGGTGGGGCACACAGCTCGCTCTTGCCTTCCCTTTGATGAAGTCTCCACAAAAGAGACATGTGGCAATAGGTCAAGGCCCACACGTTGATTACTCCTCCTTGCATTGAAAGACTATGCGGTGAAGACATGCGGAGGCATTCTTTACTATTAGCACCGACTGTGGGGTCCGCCCAAAAGTGTACATGGATGAAAGCTATGTGGCATGCAGACGGGGCCCGATTGAAAAGTGAAGGGAAGCAGTCTTTAAGTTCCTGCGGTGACAACATGTGGAAGCATGGTGGAAGCCGGTAAGAGAGTGAAGGAAGGCTTCCCTATGGTGAGTGCCTGGTAGACACGTGGTAGTAGCAGATGGAGTTCAAAAAAGATGAGGCATGTGCCAGTACTTAATGAAAACAAAAACCACCAGAGGGAGCTTGAGGAATTTAACATTCACAGTCTCTTTGGACCAACTCCCCTTAAACTAACCTTTAGCACTAAAAAGGGCTCCAATTAGCCCACTTTTCCAAAGGAACACACCTCCAACCTTGTTTCCAACTCAAAAACTCATTAGACAGTTTTCAAACTACCTCCACACCCTTAGATTCTCCAAGCTTTGAGTCAAATCTCACTCACTATGACCCTCTTTCATGAAACCCTCATTTTCCTCCAAAAATACAAGGGTTTATTGAAAAACCCATCTCCAGACCTCATGCAATCTTGAAACCACTTCAAAAACTCTTTATTCACCCTGCACAAACTTAATACACCTTCAAATTATGCTTCCCCCAAGAATCTCACACACTTCCTTCTTAAAACCACTCAAATTCACCATTTTTAACTCTTTGCTCAACTAGGGCTTCATGCCCAATCATGCAAATGACCTACCTTGACCTTGCAGATCTTCCAAAAAATTAAAATCCACCTATCTTCACTAATTCCAACAGGTTCTATCTTGTTCTCAAAGAGTTTACTTAATTCACCAACCCTAGCCTTGTTCTTAAGGCCTAAATTATGTATTTTCAATAGGGGCGGCATGGAGAACTCCATCAAATGACCTTTCCAAACTTTGAAACTTATTCCTATGTACCTAAATCTACTCTAACCAGGCCCATTCCACCAAACTACAACATTTACAGTAGGTGGAATGGCCTCTTAAAACATTCTAGCCTTCAAACCCCTAATCACACCCTTAACTAGGAACTTTCAGAAAATAATTCAATCTCCCTTAAAATGCAATTTCAGACCTTCAAACCAATTTCAAAATGTAATTAATTCATGCCTTCAATGAATTCTACATAGGTTTGTGACAAGATTCAACTTTATGGGCCGTACAGTGGCTGGAACTAATAAAATTACATAGAAAATAGTAACAAAACAATTTTTTTGTTGGTTTTCCCCTTCAAAATCTTCAGCAACCCCTATCTTCTAGTTTCTCACACATATATATCTCAACCAACCCCTTATAATGCCTAAAACTACCTTTCAACTCCCCATGACCATTGGGCTTCCACATGTAAACATTTTTTGCATTTTGCTTGACAACTTTTCTTGTCAATTTGCAATTTTTTACATTATTAACTCAAATGACCCCACACTGACTCCTAGACTAAAATAACATTACAAAATGGCCTAACAAGGCCTTATTTGACCATAACAAGAATAAATGAACCTAACTTGACATAATTCACCAAATGGAGGAACAAGGTGCTTTGCACCAATTTCACAAATTCTCATAGAGTATATGTATCGAAGGATGGACTTACATGATGAAATTTAGTGGGTTCCATTACTTCATATAGACTTGGGGTAACTTTTATGTTTGAATTTTACTTTACATGCATGTTTGTGAGTGCTACATACTTTGAGGTACATGATCATTCTAAGATTCACATGCAGGTCAAAGTGGCGGCAAAATATAATGGTGAAATTTTCATACCCATGATATTTCCCATTTATTTTTGTGTTATTTCTAAGAGAATGGATTAATTATATTCACATATTGACACATGGTACAATCTTGTACAAAATTAGGCTCTTTCCACATGTTGTCACCTATCAATTTATGCACATTCCTACACATTTATCATCTACATTATCTATATATGTACACATTCCAATATTTCATCCCAACTCTTTAATTATTATGCCTATCCATATACCCATTGTTGTGCACCCATTATCTACTTTGATCTTATTGCTTTTATGTCTTGGGTCATTTTTATGGGTATGGAATCAATCCCCCCATTCATGGATCTAACCCCCAAATTTTTATAATTCAAATTCAAATTTTGGTTGACTCTCACCTATTGGTTTCACACCCAAAGCTAACCAAACACATGTTTGTAAAATTTAAATTGTTACACAAATGTATTTAAAGTTATTCATTTATTATCATCTAGCACCAAGGATTTATCATTTTCATTTACGAAAGGAGTATGTTAGAAACACATTTATTGGAGTACCTAAAATAAATATAGATCTTCATACTCGTCTAAGAAAATTTGCATGTGTAAAGCTTAATGTTTTTTATTGTTGGCATGAACTATAAAATAGATATAGACAACTAGATCATTTCCATGAGTAGAAATAAATAGACACAGTTGAATCTAGAAATTTTCATCCAAGTCTCATAGACTATGGAAATTTTTTTCCTACGAATTAGAAATATGTTTGGAGAAAAAAAATTTACTCATAGATTTGACTAATCATGGATTGTATAGACTATTTGAAATTCAAAACAACATATGAATACACAAAATTAATTTTAAATCCCAAAATATATTAAATATAATATCATATCACAAAATTATTTTTGAATCCCAAAATATATTACATATAATACTATATCAAAATAATTTGTGTCCTTCAAATATAAATATAAATGCTTTCACTTATCATATTTAATTTCCACCCTATTATTTCAGTATCTTAATCATCGAAGCACTTTAACTTCTCACCATTTAATTTAGATTAATATATACTTGTATTACTACATATGAGAGAAAACATAAATTTTTCTTTTACAATATGAAACAGTCAAATGTATTTATTATGGAGTACACGAAGGTTCAAGATTGGTCCGATGATTTCATACGTTACAATGGTAATGGGAAATTGGTCTCGATAGTTTTCAAGGCGGCTCATCTCGAAGATCATTCCTTAATTATCGAGGTGACAACACGATTGTGATGGTCAGCCGTTCATGGGAAATTAGGAGCTGTAATTGTACTCAATAGACTCACTTGACTCGGTTGACTCACTGTCCCACATTGACATGACCGTTTATGTCTTATTTAGTAAGGAAAGTGGAATTTTTGTTATTGAAAATAGAACCTGGTCCCCTCAAGAGAAAATGTTAATTTCCTAGTATTGCCAAAATTTCTAAACGTGAAAGACTATTCTTAAATTCAAATAGTTTTTATTTGAATAAGTGGGTCCTGAAGTTTATACAGAGCCAAGTGTTTAAAACATAGAAACAAATATAAAGTTACTAGACAGTTAATTCAGTAGTAGAAAGGGGAGGAGGAGAATTTCGATCATCTAAATAGTTTGGAATGTAATGGTATGTGATAAAAAATCATCCATTTACGTTCAAAATTTTAGAAATACGTTTGAATCAGATTCAATATTGAATCAGATTTAATATTGATGAGATCTCTTACACATGATTGATTTTTGATTTAGATATATACTTATTCATATTATTACAAACTGCTATATAAAGACAGAAACAGCGACATTTATGTCGCCAACTGTTATCTATAAAAAAAATCTTGAAATGCATTCCATAGAGTTTGCCGTGCACGCACCGTCAGACTCCCGTATACCATTTCTGACAGGGAAATTTGCGCAACTGTTCAACTCTTTCAAAGAAAAAGCCAAAGCAAGGAGGACACAACTGCACACGTGTCTGTCAAACCCTTTTCAGTATCCCAGAACTTTCCCTGCGTGACTGACCTTACAACCTTCATTTGATTATGTCAAAGTAGTAGCGATTCTTTTCTACGCATGTGCAAGACCAACGAGATTATGGTTTTTGTCTGTTGCTGTGAATTCACAATGGTTTAGAGTCTAGTACTCCTGTTTTGAACCATAGCTAGAGCTGTATGAGATGATGTAATTGTTCTATATAGATACAGTCGTTAAATTTTTTTGTATTTGTCTATTGTTGTTATCTGAGTTTGTGTTATTTTGGACTGCTATAGCAACCTTTTTTGGGCTGCTGGTTATGACTTTGTAATTATTTTTCTTGACAACTTCTGGTTGTCTCTTTTATGTAACATTACTGCTTGCTTCAATACAAACAAAAAAAAGACCAACAACATTTAGAATCTTTGCCAAGTTACTTTGGTATGTGGTTTAAATCCTTTAACTATAAGAGACCGGGCTCACCTCTCCCATGGTAACGTTCGCTCCTAAATAAAATAAAATTATACAATTTCTTTTATTGCAAATATTGTTAAGAGTTTATATATTAATTCAATTATGAAATTTAAGTTAAAAAGGTTTTGGGTCTGTTGGTGAATTAATGAGTTCATGAGGCATCAAGTTCATTAAGATTCTTGATAGTGTAGGGGATGAGGCTATGGTGCAGGGACTTTCTGAAGTCATAACTTTTGATCCAAGAGTTCAATTGGGCTGAAATTTTACATGGAGAAACATCTTATAGAGTTGAGTGTGTTGTCAATCAAACTTATTCGATTGGAGCAATTCTAGATGTTTTCCAAGAGTATTTTCAATCATCTAAGGCCTCAAACTGAGGTCTTAAGGATTTTTCCATACTTTTCCAAGATTGGGCTTTTGATTAGTTTCAAATGTATTCATGCTTTTAGAATTTAGTTTAGAGTTGAAAATTAGTCATACTTTTGTTAGCTTTAAATAATTGGAAAAATTCATGGCCATGTGAATAAGCATGTGTACTTACTAAAAATAGTAAGTTCGTATAAGGGCAGATTTGGTAAGAATCTTAGGAGTTAAAAGGTTGTTTTTTGTTGTTTTCTTTATAGATAGAATGGAATGAGGAATGAAGAGAATTCACGAAGGTTTATGAGATTATTTGTGTTTGTTCTTAATAATAATGATGAGTTTTATGTTGTGAAATTTTAGTAGAATAGATACCACTAAATATTTGGCTTTTAATTGAAGATGTATTAGCTTAGGCTCATGCTCTTATATTAGATTATAAAAATTACTTGAGTTTGAGATAAAACCCTCTAATACAAAAGTGAAAGGAAAAGAAATAAGAGTATAAACTAAAAGGTTTATTGGCTTGTATATATAATCCATTAAAAAATGTGAGAAATCAACAAAAATAAAGATTTTAAGTTAATTTAATAAGTACACATAGTTACACCCAAAGGAAGGGGAGGCAAAATTAGTGTGATGAGGAACCTCACATACGAAAGGTTTTTTAAAGGAAGGATCACGGGCCTCCTATAGATCTCTAAGATCATAGAGAGAAAGTGGAACAAACACACCCTAACTAGGTCATAGAGGTAAAAAAATACCCTCGATGTTGCATTGCACAAGAATATAAAATTTCCTCCCATAAGGAAGGAGTCCAACAACTTCACTAAGAAGGAGATGATGAGAAATGATTTTGACTATGAAATTTCACTCTACAACTTGGGAGTAGGGTACAACATTCCTTGTGTATGACCATTACAAAAATATGCTCATAGTATAAGACAAAATCTCCTAGTGGTTAATATGGTCCTAGAGATGCTAGAATTACATACCAAATTTTTTCACCTACACTTAGATTTGAAACTGTAGAGGTAAGCACACGAATCATCTTGTTAAGAGAAAAAAACCATGTAAGAGCCTCAAAATTAAACATAACATTATTCTTAGTTTTCTAGAGCTAAAGCATAATTGTCAAAACTCTAGAAGATTTCAAAATTTAGCTACATATCATAACCAAAGAGAAATTTATGTGCAAACAAACCAACTCACAAATGATAGTTTCCTCTCTTTCCTAATAATAGACTACCTAGAGTTCAAAAAGAAAACACATAATAAGCCATGTCATCTTTAGGATTAGAAGAATTCTCTACAAATATTGAATCCAATGACCTTCTTTATTCTTCAACACTTGAAATTGAGGGAAAAAATCCACTTAATATGAAATAGTTGTATACTTTATTACGTATAATTTATTTAACCCATTTGAAACATCTTCAAAGGAGGGCTTAGATAGGTTTATGTAAGAACTATTTTGCAAATTGAAGCTCTAGAAAAATCACTTGGGTGGATACATTCATAAAAAATAATATCAAGGGATAGAGTAGTATTTTCAAAGTTCAAAATTGTACTTGTGCAAAATATACTTATGTAAGTTTGATGGTATAGATGTGCCCCCATGGATACATATTAGGGATAAATATTTTAGGCTTTATTGTTGGAAAATGTGCCTCAAACTTATTGACATGAAACTCCTAAAAGAGCAAAATCGGTGAGACCCTAGAATGTTTTGTTGACAAGCAGTTGTGTTCTAAAGATCAAAATCGTTGAGACATTGGAACTATTTTTTTGACAGTAGTCATCGACAAGACATGGGGTTTCGGTGAGAGATTCCTAACTCGTTTCGATGTGCCGACTGGTTGGCTCTCAGTGATCGTTGAGGAGACTCTTGGCAAACATTAGGGAGATATGAACTTTCGGGGAGACTCTCAAACTCTTTCCGACAGTGCCAGTCTTGCCGATGGTTTTTCTCATGTTGAATGTCGAAGAGACTCTGGCAGATGAAAATATTAGAGTAATATGAACTGTTGGTGCAACTTTGGTGAGAACTCTTGTTGATAGCGTAGGTCTCACTGACAGGTCTGTGTTCAGTATGAACTCTTGCCGACAATGTAGGTCTCACCGATAGGTCTGTGTTTGGTGTGAACTCTTGCCAATAGAGCATGTCTTGCCGATGGGTTTGTGTTCGGTATGAGCTCTTGCCGATAGTGATGGTATTTCCAATACAGATGCACATGATGAACATCAGTGTGAAGTCTTAACGATAGAGCATGTCTAGCCAATGGGTTTGCATTTGATGTGACTCTTGTTGATAAGGACAATTGGTTTCTTTGTGACATCGGGGAGACTTGAACAATCTATATGACTTCTCAGGATCTTTTTGATAGCATTGGTCATGCCAATGGTTTTAAGATCAGGCATTTTGGCATCGGGGAGACACAGTTTAGTGTCTCACTAACATGCAATGCAGTTGAACTATTTTGACTGAACAACTATCCTATGTGGTCTGTTTTGGACCAATGAGAGAAGCGGAAGGAGAACCGTTGATAGTTGAATTGTTGTGACTGTTCTTGTGTGGAAGATCAACTGACTGTGAACAAGAATTCTCGGGTAATGATGACGATGATCAGTTTGGGTAATGAGATTTTTTGTTCAATTGGATACGAATTGAACAGAGTGAATTCATAGTATGTTTTTGAGAGCATTGTAATAATAATGTTTTGTACAAAGTTGATAAGTGAATGTTGTTGCTGTAAAAATTGACATTAGAAAGTGAAGTTCTATCTCTATATGTAATTTTTTTTACTATAATGCAAAGAGACTTTTCTTAGTGTGGTGGGTTTTTCTCCCGTAAGGGTTTTCCCATGTAAATCTGGTGTCCAATTGTGTATGTGTCCATTTCTCTTTTCTGTTATTCTTTTCAAGTGTATCTTAATGAACTGTAATTGAAAAATTTAAAGTCATATCTGCATTCTTCCCTGAGTTTTTGGTGTTAGGAGAGTTTGTTCCGCACCTAAGCTTTCCTTACAAGTGGTATCAGAGCCTAGCTAGTTGTGTTATCCTTGTGGGTAGATTGGGTTTTTTGTGTCAATTCTGTTCAGTGGGAGTCTTGTAGAAGTCTGGTAAATTGAATTACAGATTAAGATGGCAAGCACATTAGGAAAGATTGAAATTGAGAAATTCAATGACATCAATTTTGAGTTATGGAAACTCAAAATGGAAGATCTGTTAGTTGATCACGATCTTTGGCTTGTTGTTTCTGGAACGAAACCTACAGGAATGAAGCAAGAGGATTGAGACCTTGCAGATCAAAAATCAAAGGGGATGATAAGGCTATGTCTAGCAGACTCTGTTCTTCTAAACGTTCATGAAGAAAATATAGCATCTTCTTTGTGGAAAAGAATGAGAGCTATTTATCAGGGCAAGTCCTTGGTGAATAAGTTGCTCTTGAGGAAGAAGCTATACTCTTTGAAAATGCAGGAAGGAGCATTTGTTGCTGATCATTTAAATGTTTTCAACATGTTGATTGCTCAGTTAGCATCTGTGGGTGTGAAGATTGATGAAGAAGATTGTTGTATGCTATTGTTATGTTCTTTGCCAGATTCTTGGGATCACTTGGTGATGGCTATTGGGAGTACGACATCCACTTTTAAGATGGAAGATGTTGTTGATTATTTGTTATTAGAAGAGATGGGAAGAAAATCTTCTGAGATGGAAAAGGAGGCTCTTGCTGTTCGAGGCAGATCGAAAGAAAAAGGAAAGAAGAAGGACAAGAAGTCCAAATTGAAATCAAAAGGGAGATCAAAGTCTCCTAGTAAGAAGTCCAAGGTGAAGTGCTAGAATTGTGAGAAACTTGGTCATGTCTGAAAGGATTGTAAAGAGGAGAAAAAGAAGAAGAAGAAGAAGAATTCTAACAATGATTCTTCTCAGAGTGATGCAGAAGCTTTCATTACAGCCTTGGCTACTTAGGCATCAGATGATGTCTCGCTGATTGATTTTGGAGCATCTTTCCACATGACATCTCATAGAGATTGGTTCACTAAGTATGAAAAATACCATGGTGGAAGGGTGTATTTGGAAAGCAATTCATCTCTGGAAATAGCTGGTCGTGGAAGAGTCAAAATTTAGTTCCCTAATGGAATAGTGAAGGGAATCAATGATGTAATGCATATACCAGGTCTGGCTCAAAATTTACTTTCTGTTAGTAAGCTGAACGATGTTGGAGTGCAAGTCTCATTCTTTGGAAATGGTTGTAAAATGACTAGAGGCTTGATGGTGCTAGCTAGGGGTGCCCGTATTGGTACTTTATATAAGTTGGACACACTTGTTGTTCAATGCAATAATGTCTCTTTCAAGTCACAAAAGGCTACTCGTGGAGAGGAGGAAAGAGTTATTGATAGTACAAACTCTAAGGAAGTTAAAATTCCAACAACAAAAAACTATGCTCTGGCATCATAGGCTTGGCCACATTGGAGAAAAAAGTTTAAAAACCTTGAAAAATAAAAACCTGGTTGAGGGGCTTGATGACTATAACCTTGAATTCAAATTTTGTGAACATTGTATATATGGTAAACAACACCATGTTTCATTTTACTCCAATCCTCATAAATATACTAGTTTACTTGATTACATTCATTCTAATGTTTTTGGTCCAGTAAGTGTTCCTTCTTTATCTAAATCAAGATATTATGTATCGTTCATTGATGATAATTCAAGAAGGGAATTTGTTTATTTTTTGAAAAGTAAATTAGAAGTATTCAATATTTTTAAGGAATTTAAAAACATTGTGGAAAATTAGTTTGGAAGAAAAATAAAATACTTAAGGATTGACAATGGTGGTGAATTTTGTTCTGATGAGTTCAAAAGGTACTATAAAGATCATGGAATTAAAAGACATAAAACTACACCCTACACTCTGCAACAAAATGGAGTTGCTGAAAGGTTCAATAGGATAGTGATGGAAAGAGCATGAAGTATGTTGAGCAGTGCTAGCCTAGAGGAGAAGTTCTTGGCTGAGGCAGTTGCAACATGTTATTTAATAAATCGTTCTCCTAATTCTGCTCTTGTTGAGAAAACACTTTTGGAAGCATGGTCTGGAAAAAATACCTCTCTGAGACACATTTGTGTCTTTGGTTGTGAGGCATATGCATATGTGCTGAATGAAAAATGGTCTAAATTGGAAAACAAGGTTGTTAAATGTATTTTTATTGGCTATAGTGCTAGCATAAAAGGACACAAGCTTTGGAATCCTGATACAGAGAAGGTTTTGTATAGCATAAGTATTATTTTTGATGAGCTGAAGCTTCTACTTTGGATCTGTAGTTAGAGACAAAATAAAAAAATAAAAAAGGATGTAGTTGAAATTCCTCCAACACCAAATAAAGAGGAATTGAAAATTCAAAATGTGCCTAAAATTGAGGAGAGCTCAAGTAGTTCTAAGAGTTTTGAAGAAGAACAACCTCAGCCTCAGCTTGTGAGGAGGTCAACACGTGAAAGAAAGCAACCTGATAGGTATGGGTTTTCTTTGTTAGATTCTACCTGTGCCTATGCTTTCATTTCTAGCGCTGATGAGCCTAGGACTGTCAAAGAGGAAATTAGAATGCCTGATTCAAACTCTTGGTTGGAAGCCATGAATGAAGAAGTGGCATCATTGGAAAAGAATGACACTTGGAGTTTGGTGGCCTTGCCTAAAGGTAGAAAAGTTGTTGGCTGCAAATGGATATTTAAAAATAAAATCGGTCTAGTTGGCAGTGTGGAAAAGTATAAGGTGAGATTGGTTGTGAAGGGGTATTCCCAGGTAGAGGGAATTGCTTATGGAGAAATTTTTTCTCCTATAGCTAAGCTGGCGTCTATCAAATTTCTTTTGTCACTTGCAACAGCATATGACTTAGAGATTGAACAAATGGATGTGAAGACAACATTTCTTCATGGTGACCTTGAAGAAGAAATTTATATGTTCTAGCTTGAGCACTTTGTGGAAAAAGGTAAAGAAAATCTAGTTTGCAAGCTGAAAAAATCTCTATATGGATTAAAACAATCTCCTAGAATGTGGTACTAAAATTTTGACACGTTTCTTTTGTCATTGGGATTTGTAAGATCAAAATATGATCATTGTGTGTACTTCAAAGCTGAAAATGATTGCGTTCTTATTATTGCTCTCTATGTTGATGATATGTTGTTCATAGGCAATAGTAAGTTAATGATTTTTGATCTAAAATCTCAGTTGTTTGCAAAATTCAAAATGAAAGATCTTGGTGTAGCTAGGTATATTCTGGGAATGGAAATAACCAGGGACAAAAAGAGTAGAAAGCTTTGGCTCAATCAGAGTAAGTATATTAATACTATTCTAAAGAGATTTTGTATGACTGATTGCAAGCAGCTAGTTCCAATTTTGCAGGGAATGAAGCTATCTGTTAAAGACTATCCAAAATCTCCTACTGAGATGGAGGACATGACTAGAGTGCCTTATGCTAGTGCAATTGGTAGTTTAATGTATGCAATGGTCTATACAAAGTCGGACATTGCCCAAGCAGTGGGAGTACTTAGTTGTTTTATGGCGAATCCTGGAAGGACACATTGGGATGCTGTGAAAAGAGTGTTTAGATATCTGAAGGGCACTTCAGAATATGATTTGTGTTACCATGGAAATTTGGTTGAATCATAGAGGACTCTTAGCATTCGAGGGTATGTGGATTTTGATTGGGCAGGGGACATTGACAGCAAAAGATCCACCAATGGATATATTTTCATGATGAATGGTGGTGCAGTTAGTTGGATGAGTAAATGGTAGGCTGTAGTTGCTTTGTCCACTATAGAGGAAGAATACATGGAAGCTACACATGCCTGTAAAGAAGCAATCTAGTTAAAACATTTGTGTTCTAGCATTGGGTTTGATGCAGGGAAAATTATAATTTATTATGACAGTCAGAGTGCTATTTGTTTGGAAAAATATCCTACTTTCCATGCCAGGATGAAACATATTGATGTGCAGTATCATTTTGTATGAGATATGGTGGAGGATGGAAAGGTCTCTTTAGAAAAAATGGATACTCTAGAAAATGTTGCAGATGCATTAACGAAACTAGTGAGCACAGACAAGTATAGGTGGTGTTCCAGTTATATGGGCATTGGTGCCCATGAATTTCAGTAGTTTTGTTGTGCTCTGGAGGTGTTAGTAAGATCTTCGTCAAGTGGGAGATTGTTGGAAAATGTGCCTCAAACTTACTGACATGAAACTCCTGAAAGAGAAAAATCGGTGAGACCCTTACAATGTCTTGCTGAAAAGCACCTGTGTTCTAAAGATCAAAATTGCTGAGACATAGGAACTATTTTTCTGATAGTAGTCATTGGAAAGACATGGGGTTTTGATGAGAGATTCCTAACTCGTTCCATTGTACCGATTGGTTGGCTCTCAGTGATCATCAAGGAGAATCTTGGCGAACATCAGGGAGATATGAACTTTCGGGGAGACTCTTAGACTCTTTCCGATAGTGCCAGTCTCACCGATGGTTTTTCTCATGTTGAATGTCGAAGAGACTTTGGTCGATGAACATATCAGAGTAATATGAACTTCCAGTGCAACTTCGGTGAGAACTCTTGCCGATAGTGTAGGTCTCGCCGACATGTCTGTGTTCGGTATGAACTCTTGCAGATAGTGTAGGTCTCACCAATAGGTTTGTGTTTAGTTTGAACTCTTGCCAATAGAGCATTTCTTGCCAATGGGTTTTTGTTCGGTATGAGCTCTTGTCAATAGCGATGGTCTTGCCAATAGAGATGCACGTGATGAACATTGGTGTGAAGTCTTAACGATAGAGCATGTCTAGCCGACGAGTTTTCATTCGATGTGACTCTTTCCAATAGGGACAGTTGGTTTCTTTGTGACATCGGGGAGACTTGAACGATCTGTATTACTTCTCAGGATGTTGTCGATAGCATTGGTCATGCCGATGGTTCTAAGATTGAGAATTTTGGCATCAGGGAGACATGGTTTAGTGTCTCACCGACATGTGATGCAGTTGAACTATTTTGATCGAATGATTGTCCTACATGGTCTATTTTGGACCAATGAGAAAAGCGGAAGGAGAACCATTGGAAGTTGAACTGTTGTGACCATTCTTGTGTGGAAGATCAACAGACAGTGAATGAGAAGAATTCTCAGGTAATGATGATGATGATCAGTTCAGGTAATGAGATTTTTTGTTCGATTGGATACAAATTGATTAGAGTGAATTCATAGTATGTTTCTGAGAGCATCATAAAAATAATGTTCTATACAAAGTTGATCAGTGAATGTTGCTGCTGTAAAAATTAACATTAGAAAGTGAAGTTCGATCTCTGTATGTAATTTTTTTTTACTGTAATACAAAGAGACTTTTCTTGGTGTGGTGGGTTTTTCTCCCATAAGGGTTTTCCCATGTAAATCTGGTGTCCAATTGTGTATGTGTCCATTTCTTTTTTTTTAATTCTTTTCAAGTGTATCTTAATGAACTGTAATTGAAAAATTTAAAGTCATATCTTCATTCTTCCCTGAGTTTTTGGCGTTAGGAGAGTTTGTTCCGGACCTAAGCTTTCCTTACATTTATAATATATTAGGTAATGCAATGGATGGTTTGACATTTCTATATTTATAATCTACACCTTATCAATGGTAATAATGGATGATGAGTGACAAGCAAGAAAAATAATTAATTGAAAATAATTTACTAAGAAATTAATAACCCACTATGAGAAACCATGGAAGTGAAGTTATTTCAACCAATTGGCATACTTAAAAAAATGTATGTAGAAGCATATAATGTTAAGCACATGAGATTGGCGATCTTGAAATTAAGATATACCACCTTATTAAATGTTATCATAAAATTAAGAATGATGTTTGTTTATTCGAACATTGCACAATTAGGAAGGCTATGCAACAAGCATTACATATTGAATAATGGATCTCTTCCACAAAAAGTTTCACACAAGGTCAATGCATAAGATAAAAAGACATTGTGATATTAAAAAATCCATAGCCTTACAATTTCATGCCATATTTTTGTGTTTTTTGTGGTTTCCATTCCTTATTGTTCTTCTAGTCTCATTTTATCCCATGCATAAGCCTTTTTCCCTCCCATGGAATGAAGGCCTTGTCTCCCAGGGTCCTTTTTGTCAAGTCAATGTTATAGTTCTATTAACATTATGTTGTTTAGTGATTTTTTTAGTGGTGAATATTCACCAATTGGTGAATAGTTAAAATTTGGGAAAAAAAATTTAGCTAATAGTTGAACTTGTAAGGCGACTTGAATCACCACATTTTTATATAAAAATAGTCTTATTTAAATTTCTGAAACATTTATTTTATAAAAAAATTTAACTCAAAAATTTGTCATAGTATTTGATACATGATTTAAAGATTAAGTTTTCCTAAAATTTTATAAGTTATAGTAGAAATCTAAATTAATTCACCAATAATATATCATAATTATTAGTTACTTTAGGACCATGTCGATCTTTAGTTGTCAACTGCCACCATTGATTCAAAATATAATCTAACAACCCTCATTTTCTTTCACATGGTAAAATGTACCCACGGTTTACAATTGATGCCCATGGGGCCCAAAATTGATTTTGGATCATTGATCTCAATGGAGATCAATGATCCAAAATCAATTTTGAGTGCATTACAAACACAAGTATATTTTACCTTGTGGAATACAATGAGGGTTATTAGATTATATTTTAAATCAATAATGGAAACTAAATATTATAGAGTCTACCCCTTGAACCCATTGATCATTTCCACCCTTGGGCTCCTACTTTTTTGTAAGAATTTAGTTTTTTAAATGGAAGGATTTTCCATGGTAATTAATGCATTTTCCTAATATTTTTCAAGATTCACCAAGATTTTCTACTGATGTAGAAAAATTACCTAGATACAATTAATCTTTTTTTAAAAAGTAAAGATTCATCAATAAAAGAATTTTATTCTTTATTAATTTCATTTCATTTCCTCATTAGATGCAATACAGTTCTTTCTATTTTTTATATTTCTTTATCTATTTTATTATTTGGTATAATATTAGTGTTATGCCTTGCATACACACCCCATGTTTTTACTTAAGTAAAATAGGGACCCCCCTCTTTTATTTTCTTCTTCTTATTTTTTCTTTCCTTTTATTTCTTTGTTTGTGTCTTTTCCCTTTGTGTTTGGTCTAGAGATTTCCTTTTTTGGGGATTCCTAAGATTCCTTAGCATTCCTAATCCTTGTTGGTTCTTTTGTATTTTATCCCATTTAGGTAGGGTTTTGGGTTACATAGGGATCAACATGCATGTTCCTAATGTCTTTATCCTTCCCACAACCTCACTCCCTCTCAGATTTCATCCTATCATGTAAAATTAACTAACATAGTAAGTGTTTATAGAGAAGCAATATGGGCACCCAAGAAAGCCATGTGTCACTTCCACATCCACTATAGACATTAAATTGCTAAAGGAAGACATGCAAGGAATCCACATACAACTTGATAATCCATAATTGAAAAAATCAACATGCATGAGCTCAAACTCAACCTGCTAATAAAAAAAAATCTTATCCTCATCTTGGGCATCCAAATCTAAGAAAACAATCTTATCCATATCTTTGGAACCTAAAATAGATAAAGCTAAAATATGCTTTATTCCTCTTTAGTTTTGTTATAGAAAAATTTGATCAAGACTCTCAATTGCAATAGGAACATGTCTTAATAAATTTTAGTGTCAAAATGGAAATATGTGGCATCACCTCCTTGAAAAATGGGACCTCCAAGAGTGGGTTCTAACTTCCTAAAAAATAGGGACCTTACCATATCTCATCACCTACCATGTAGGATGCCACTTCAACGATAAGACCCACAAAGTGAATGTCAACTTAGGAAGTTTAATATAATAAGATAGAATAATATATGCCTACTAATCAATTAATCAATGCTAGGACTCAAATATTGAGACACCTTAATCCTTGGCACATGGTTGGCCATGTATCAACATCTTTTAGTGTGTGTAAGGTCATCATGTATGGAGTCACATAAAAAATATTTTATGATACATAAGAGTCATATAGATGTTAGGGATCAAGAAGTTTGGAGCAATAAACATTAACAACTATATGGAGATTAAATAACCCAGAAATAACAATGAAGAATAACACAAAAGAGATCAACATGTAGTGCAAAAAGATGGGGGGCCACAAAGGGGGCTTAAGTGGCCACTTTTTTTTTGAAATCAGGAAATATTGACCTTGGACATAAAATTGAAGATAGTTACACTAAAATTTTTGAGATGCAACAAAAACAAGGATTGAAGTGCTCCAAGTCTACTTTCTAAACCACTAACTTATTTTGAAAATGGTTGAGATTAGGGGGTTCAAAAGAGGGACATACAAAAATTGGTAATTGTTTTGTTAGAAAAACATAACATAGCAACTTTTGTACGTCCCTAGCATGGTGAACTTTTTTTTAGTATTTTTAAAATCACTCTAGTGAGAAATTAGCTAATAATATGTAGTTGATGTATGATTTTTCTGATAAATTTTTAATGAATATTTGATTTTTTACTAATTTTCTAAGTGGTCACTTCTTGAAAAATATAATTTTATTTGTGCTAACCCTACAAATTTTGGAAACTAATTGATTTTTTCTTTTTAAATTGTAGAATGGAGTCTAGTTTCTAAAAATGTAATTTATTTGAAATTTCAATGAACGGTTAATTTATAATAAAAAAACACCAAACACTACTTTTTTCCAAAAAAAGAAGACACAAACAAAATAAATTATAGATGAAAGCCTTAACATTGTCAAAAAGTGAAAAAAATTACATTGTTGGATAGCTAAGAGAGAACCTAACATTACCCAGGTGTTCAATTTGTTTGACATTGAACCACGTGCCATCCTGATAGTGAGCACAAACTTGATTATGTGAAGTATTGTAGAATTTGCAAACACACGTCTTTGGTCATTGGGAAGGCCTCTCAAGCCTTTGGGTTGGTATTCCAAGGCAAATAACAAGCCTAAGGCTTGGGGATTCCAAAAGCAAGATATAATGCAAGCACATTATAACGTGGTCATGTTATATCTTAGTTTTGACATGGTGTTTTGCATTTGTGAGGGACATGTCTAGCAAGAAATAATACGAGCACAATATAACACACTCACATTATGTCTTGCTTTATGTTAAATGCTACTATATTGAATGCATGTTTATATATTTGTATGTTTGTATGTACATGTATGCTTGTATGTATGTATCAATGCATGTATATTGTATGGAAGATTGTATCTACATATGTACATGTATGCTTGTATGTATGTAGGATCGTATGTAGATATGTGTTATGCTTGTATGTATGTAAGTATGTATGAATTTATGTATGTCTTTAGAGGGATGGATAATTTTAAGAGAGAGAGAGAGATAGAGTTTTCTAGGTAGGGTGGGAGGGAGAGACCAGAGAGAGAGAGAGAGTCTTGAGAGAGGGAGAGGGGGTGGAAGGGAGAGTTTAAGAGAGAGGGAGTGGGAGAGAAGGGGTTGGAGTGAGAGGGACTTAGCTAGGCAGGGTGGGAGGGAGAGAGAGAATTGCAAGAGAGGGAGAGAGAGAGGGAGAGAGAAAGAGAGACTTATGTAGGTAGGGTGCCAAAGGGAGAGACCTAAGAGTGTAAGGAGGGGTGAGAGGGAGAGACTTGAGAGATAGGTAGTGGGAGGGAGTGGGAGAGAGAGGGAGTGTGAGAGTGAGAGACCTGAGAGAGGGAGAGGGTGTGGGAGGGAGTAACCTGAGAGAGAGAGAGAGAGAGAGAGAGAGAGAGAGAGAGAGAATTACCTAGGTAGGGTGCTAGAGGGAGAGAACTGAGAGAGAGGGGGTGGGAGGGAGAGACCTAAGAGAGAGGGAGAGAGAGGGAGTTGGAGAGAGAGGGAGTGATGGAGAGGTAGTGGGATGGAGATAGAGAGAGATAGATAGAGGGAGCGAGAGAGGGTGGTAGGGATTGATTGAGTGAGAGGTACGTAGAAAGAGCGAGAGGGTAGATAGAGACAATTAGAGAGGGTAGGAGAGAGGGAGGGAGAGAGAGGTGAGATGTATAGGTAGAGAGAAATTGATAGGGGTTGAGGGTATAGGGTTGAGGGATTAGGGTGGATGACCTATAGGATTGATGGTTTAGGGTATTAAGTTTTAAGGGTTGAGGGTTGAGGGCTTAGGCTTGAGGGTAGAGGGTAGAAGGTTTAAGGGTTTAGGGTTAAAGGGTTTAGGGTTGAGGGTTTAGGGTTGAGGGTAGAGGGTTTTGGGTATAGGTTTGAGGGTATATGGTTGAAGTATTAGGTTGAGGGTCCAATTTAAAGGGTAAAGGGTTTAGGGTTTAAGTTTTAAGAGTTGAGGGATTAGGATTGAGGGTTGAGAATTGAGGGTGAAGGTTTAATGTATAGGGTAGAATTGGGGGTAGGGGTTTAAGAGGGTTGAGGGTTTAAGGTTGAGGGGTAGGGTTGAGGGATTAGGGTTGAGGTCAATGTATAGGGTAGAGGGTATAGGGTTGAGGGAGATTAGGGTTTAAGGGTTGAGGGTTGAGGGTTGATGGTAAAGGGTGATAGAGGTTGGGGATTAAGAGGGTTAAAGTTAAGGTTGAGGGTTTAGAGTTATGGTTGATATTTTTTTCTTGGGTTTAAGGGTTTAAGGGTTGAGGGATTAGGTTTGAGGGTAGAGGGTAGAGGGTTGGGGGTTTAAGGGTTGAGGGTTGAGGGTTTAGGGTTTATGGTTGAGTGTTTAAGGGTTTAAGGGTTGAGGGTTTAGGGTTGAGGGATTAGGGTAGAGAGGGGGGGATGGATGGCTAGAGATATGGAAGGTGAAGTGAGATAGAGAGGAGAGAAGAGGAGGGAGGGACAAGGATATATGAGGGTTGAGGATCCAATGTATAGGGTAGAGGGTTGAGAATTGAGGGTTTAGGGTTGACGACCTATAGGGTTGGGGGATTAGGGTATTGGGTTGAGGGTACATATGGTTGAAGGATTAGGGTTAAGGGTCCAATGTATAGGGTAGATGGTATTGGGGTTGAGGGTTTAGGGTTTGAGGGTTGAGGAATGAGGGATTAAGGGTTGAGGGTTTAATGTAGAGGGTAGAGGGTAGAGGGTTTACGGGTTTAGGGTTGAGGGTTTAAGGTTGAGGGTAGAGGATTGAGCGTATAGAGTTGGTGGATTAGGGTTGAGGGTCCAATGAATAGGATAAAGGGTATAGGGGTTAAGGGATTAGGTTTTAAGGGTTGAGGGTTGAGGAATTAGGGTAGAGAGTATAGGGTTGAGGGATTAGGGTATTGGGTTGAGGGTTCAGGGTTGAGGTTAGAGGGTTTAGGGTTGAGGTTAGAGGGTTTAGGGTTTGAGGGTAGAGGGTAGAGGGTTAAGGGTAGAAAGGAGAGAGATAGAAGGAGTGATTGAGTGAGAGAGAGAGACTTGAGAGATGGAGAGGGGGTAGGAGGGAGAGACTTGAGAGCGAGAAAGGGATGGAGTGGGAGAGAGATAGAGGTGGAGGGTAGAGGGTTTAAGGGTAGGGTAGAGAGTTTAAGGTTTAATGGTAGAGGGTGGGGAGAGATATATAAAGGAGTGAGTGGTGGAAGAGAGACTTGAGGGGAGAGGGAGAGGGGGTAGGAGGGAGAAACTTGGGGGAGAGAGGGGGAGGGAGTGGGAGAGAGATAGGGGGTAGAGGGTAGAGGTTTAAGGGTTAAGGGTAGAGGGAGAGGGATATAGGTGAGTGAGTGAGAGAGCTTGAGAGAGGGGGTTTAGGGTGGGGAGAGAGATATAAAGGAGTGATTGAGTGAGAGAGAGAGAGACTTGAGAGAGGGAGAGGGTTTAGGGTAGAGGGGAGAGAGATAGGAGTGAGTGAGTGAGAGAGAGATAGACTTGAGAGAGGGAGAGGGGGTAGGAGGGAGAGACTTGAGAGAGAGAGGGGAGTGAGTTCGAGAGAGATAGAGGGTAGAGGGTAGAGGGTAGAGGATAGGTAGAGGGTAGAGGGTTAAGGGTAGAGGGGAGAGAGATATAAGGAGTGAGTGAGTGAGAGAGACTTGAGAGAGGGAGAGGGGGTAGGAGGGAGAGACTTGAGAGAGAGAGAGAGGGAGGGAGTTAGAGAGAGATATAGGGTAGAGGGTTAAGTCTAGAGGGGAGAGAGTGAGTGAGAGAGAGACATGTCATCCCTTCAACAAAAAATTACCAACCTAGAAACCAAAACAACAATGGCCAACCCTCACAATGTACATCAAAACCAATCCCTTATGTTTGGAGATATTGATAACAAAAATTCCACAAGGTATAAAGGTTCCTAGGTTAGAGAAATATGGTGGGAAAGGAGATCCTATTAGCCATGCTTTTGCTTACACCACCCTATGTACTGGCTATGTGTAGGATCATGATGGGCCAAAAAGTGGTGATATGATGGATATGTGTAGGTCTCTCCTACAGGATCCTATTAGCTACTGAGCCCATTACCTTTGAATTCCTAAACAAAGTTTCTAGTATGGGTCTCTCCTTGTGGACTTTCGTCCACCCTCTACCGCCATTTTCACATGCTTTTCTCTAGTGGTGAACCTCTTGCCTCCTTTCATCTTGTAGAGCTTGCACCTCTCGGTGCCACCTTGAAGCCCTCAAAAGAAAATTCTAAGACCTAGGTCCTTGTGGACCAAATCATGTGGAAGTTCCCCCATGGGCCACCCCACTATCACCGCTGTTTGAAAGAAACTAAGGAAGTCTTGTCAATTTTCCTTGTGGACCTTGACCTAGCCATCTCCCTTCAAATTGATTGAACTTAGAATGGCTAAGTGGTGCAAATTATAGGAATTCCTATGTGGGCCACCACCTGTGGCCCAACATCATCTAATCAGTGTTCACTAACAGTTGTGCCTTGCCTCCCACCTGCTTTGCGGAGCCCGATCCCTTTGTTGTCGTTTGAGTCCCTCCAAGCAAAGCATCTAATTCTAGGGTATTCTATAGACCTGTTGGTGTAGAATAACTCTTGGGGGGTCGTCGTGCCATCATTTCCATCCTTAAATGACCATCTCTAGATGGCATCCTCGATGGCCCCTACCCGTGAGCTTTCAAGGTGCCCAGAACATCCAAGCCACCTATGGACTCCACCATGCAGGCTTCCCATTGTGGGTCTTCGTCATGTGAATGCCATTTCTCAGTAGCAAAGATCTAATTTCCACAGTGCTCTTTGCCTCGACACTCTTTGAGCCTGCATAGGCTAAATGACCATTTAAATGCCTCCAAGGACCTTATGAATGATTTCCTCACATGCTTAAGTGCCTTAGGTCTTTGACCAACCTCCAAACTCCAAATGCAAAATTTTGAGTGCAGGTGGCCATTTGCGAGCCGTTGTGCTCCTAGTGTTGTTTCCCTTTTGTCTCCTTCAGACGACTGCCAGCCCAGGGAAACCCACATCCCTGGGCCTGCATTGCTATAATTGACCCAAATGAGTGCCAAACGATGAATCTTAATGAAATTTATGATCTTTGAGGGATGAATTACTGAAACTAACCTTTGTCTTGCAAGATTTCACCAACATTTCCTTGATTTTTATATGAATATGCTTACTCCACCTTAGTTTGTAGGATTTATGGAATCTATTGTGGGCACATCAGGGCAGTCTATAGAAAAGGAAAAAGGAAAGAAAACCGCCAAAGCATCGAGGGGAAAAGGGGAAAAATACAAGATGAATTATCAGTTCCATGAGGTGGAAATCACCTCCAAGGTCACCTCAATGTGGGATTTGATATCAGATACTAAACTGGGGCATGTGGACATAGATGAATTCAAAAGAAGAATCACAAGTAACCCAATCACTGAGAATGCACAAAAGATCCAAAAGAGTAGTTGGCTTCCCATCTGTGCTTGTAGCCCCAGAGCTTGTAATGGGCTACAGAGAGTGCTACCATAGTGGTAACTGAAAAATCACACATCATGAGGATAGGGTGTTGGCGGACTTGTCTGCTCAGTTCATAGGCGATACTTTTCATATCCCTACATTTGACCCCATGGAGGAAATTGAGAAGGGATACGCCGAGCACATGGAAATTTGATCCCCTACCATGTAAGAAGCTAATCAACCAACATTGGTTGAGAGAGAAGAGGGGGAGCACCACCAAGGTGCCATAGGAGATTTTTAGAAGCAACTTCCACGAAGAGTACCATGATTTGGTTACTCTACTAAGAAAAGTAATCAGCCTCCTTGGTGCCCTTCTTCCAAGAGTGGATGTTCTATTTTATTAAGGAGATCATTCGTGGAAGGAAAAAATTCCACTGGGCGAAGATCATCAGTGAAAACCTACATGCACAATTCATGGCTATGAAGAAGACATTACAATTCTACATGATCTCCTATCTAGTATACTTGCTAGCAGAGGCATTTCCATACAAAGGCCTCTTTGTTGCACGAAATCCAAACCCTAGAAGTAGAGAGCTCAATGTATATGACCACTACCCACAACTGCAGTACAAGAACTTCAAGAGGGAGTACTAGAGGGTGAATGATTCCTTTATTGGGCATATTATCAAACTCCGTTGAGGAGATTTCAGAGGAGGCTCTCACATAGCACTTTAGCATTCATTCATAGGTTTGAGTTCCTATTCATTTAGTTCCCAAAGTTCACGTACATCAAAAGGAAGGGCTTCTTTGAAAGACCCTATAAGTTTCCCTAATACCCTAACGATCGGATGATTATACTGGAAGTTTCTCGGTAGCTGCAAAATGCTCACGCTTTACTAAGCAATAAACACCAAGTAGGTATTCCATACCCTCTCACATTTGGACAAGGAATTTACATGCTATCCCCATGGCCTAGTGCATAGAATACTTAGACAAGGAAATAGTGGAGTATCATTTGGGCCTCCACACAACTCGACCTAGGATGAATCCCTATGGCAAGCTTAAGAAGGTTTTTAGAAAACAATACGCGCAATTGCCTCACATAGAAGATTTATGGGCCAACTTCCAAGATGACAAGGAGGTGAGAATGAGACATTACATGAGGATGACAACCCAATTTGTATGGAAAATCAATTTGTTCCTATTGCCTGATCAGATTGTAGAGGAGGAATATACCATCTTTGATGAAAGGTTTGATGGCATACGTAAGTTATCATTGCCATTGATTGATTGGGATGAAGAAGAGGTCAATGACCTCGACATTGTGACAAGGCCCATAGAGAACAGAACCAAGAAGTGGGTGGATGCTCAAATCACCCAATTCAAGGAATATGGTATTGTGTTGAGATATGGTGAGCTCATAAATGACCTCAAGAGTGAAATGGATAGCAGAACAGTTGTTTCCCCAGTAGAAGAAGCTCCTAAATACACTTTGGAAACCAAATCAAGGAAGAGGAAAGATGTGCTTGAGCGTCAGCCCAACCACAAAGTCTATACATGGAAGGCCTCAGAAGGAGAATCCTCAAAGAAGGCCAAGAAATCCAGAGGAATTAGTGAGATGCTCACCATTGAGGAGGACCCTCAACATGAAAGAGAAGAAGAGGCTAATCAACCAAAGTCACCACCTGCTACCTTTTCTCCCACCATTACCACTGTTGTCACCACTCCCCCACCTCCTGCATCTCAGAAATTTCTTGTCTCCTCTCCACCCACTATGGACATCTCAGTCCACCTTGCTTCCACTTCACCAGTGACCCAAATTATGGTACTAGATTCCTCTTCGACCATGACATCCCCTTTGTCATCTGCTTCACTACCCCCGCCATTACCTACCTTCTCCACCGTAGTATCTCCAATTTCCACAACCACTATGCCTCCTCTCACCTTGCTCGAAGCATTTTCCAAGTACATGCCAGGAATACCAACCAAGATTTTTGGGGTTATAATGAACCCACTATCCAAGCTATGATTTCCCAAATTGTTGCTAGCCTACTCATTCCTCCACCACCCAAAGAGCCATTGAAGATTGAGGAAACTATGCAAGTATTAGAAGAAATGGAGAAATGACAGAGAGAAGCTTCCAAGGGAATAATGGAGGAACCGAAGGATCCTTTCAAGGATGAATACATTGAGCACCTCGAGGGAAAATGGGAAAGAGTGTGGACAAGGTGGCAACTGATGAGGAGAAGTCACAATATTTTGAGGAGGATGCTAAAGGCCTCAATGCAAAGTACATAATAGAGACCTCTAACCAAGAGCTTGAGGAAGAGCTGTCCCAACATCTCAGGGATATTGGAGAAGAAGTTGAATCCGAGAAGCAACCTTTTGAGGAAAAGAAAATGTACACTAAAGTCAACATGGAGATACTTGAAGAGCCTCCACTAGTTGGGAAAGACAAAGGCCTTGTTCAAGAAGAAGAGGTACCACTAGAGAAAGAAGGAGAGAAAGAAGAAAAGAAGGAAAAAGATGCCCCAATGAAGAGTCTCGAGCCAAAACATCACGTAGAGCTCAAGTGCAAAGCTAAAAGAGCACCTTAGATAGAAGGTTTCATTGTAGAGAAGGTAGCCCCCACTAAGCTAGAAAGGGAAAATACCATACACATTGAGGACTTAGATGAGGAAGAAGAAAGGACTGAGCAAGAAGCCCCAAGTCATGAAGAGAAACAACCCTAGCATGAGCAAAAGGAGGAAGGTGATCATGAATCACCAAAAGGGGAGACTCAGATGCCTGATTGGCTCGAAAAGTAGTTACAAAAGAAAACCCCAGTGCTCATGGATCCAAAGGCCTGACTCAAGGCCATATTGGCAAGGGAACAAGAAAAGACAAAGAAAGAAAAGATGCCAACAATAAATTATCACATCATTGTTGATGCCTCCAGATCAAGAACAATGGAGATAGCCACCCCAATGATAGACAAAGGAGAAGGGATTAGTACAATATTTCCACCATCAACTTAGGCATTACTATAAGAGAGCAGAAAATTGATGAATTCCAAGGACCAGTGGCCACAATATTGGAAAAGATGAATAAGGATCAATCCTCTAAGGAGGAACTAAAGGAACAAGTGGTAGACCTTATCACCTATATCTAGTAATGGACATCTCTGGAGGAAGAAGCCCCAACTACATCCTCTGCAACCTCTCTCCTCTCCCAGGAAGAGCTCTCTAGGATGGAGAAGATGAAGAATTGGACCAACACTACTACAGATTGGTTCCGATGAGTGCTCTATAATGGTGAAATGGGCATAGGCCACGCTATTTGAATGACCATTAAATTATGAGAAGTGCAGAAGTAGCTAGAGGGCATGAAAAAAATCTATCATCAATTCACCGAGCTATATGGGATTACCCATCCTAAGCTTGAGGCCATCCTCAAAATGTCCGAGAAGACATGGGAGAAGCAACTAGACCTTGTAAAGGATGACCACTAGCTAGTGGAAATGTGGAAAAGGGGCTTGGAACATAGAAGGGACATCCTCGAGAGAGTGTTGCACGAAGTCGAGCTTGACCTGGAATGGATCAAAGAGCACAGGATGGACAATGAGGATTACTTGAAGTTGATGACAGATTATGATATTCCTGTCATAGAATTGGATCCAAAAAAGATTAGATCATACTTCCACAAGAAGATGGAGCAAGGGCCAGCACATTCACTAACACTGAACTTCATGGATTTTGCTGCAAGAGCCTTTGTCAGTCAGAACAGGTGATTAAGGCCACATCAAAATGCACAAAGAACTAGGAGCTAATCACTGGAAAATATAAGAAGCTGACCTTCCAAGTTTTTCAATCTGATATTATGGAGTGCAACAAGCTTCAAGATTTGATTGGAAAATTCATAGAGTATGGAACCCTTTAGAAGAATGAAGGAAAGCCGGTGATAGATGATGAGTTCATGACAATATAAGATGAAAGAGGAAGGAAATCACTAGAAGAGAAAACTGTTACAGTGTCAGGGCACTACATGACGAAATAGAGAAAAGACAAAATTATATTTTATATTAGTAAATTTTGGGAGTAGGTGAAATACTAATGTATAATGAATCTTGGCCACATAATGAGAGTAAATCCTGGCCATTCATTTCACTTTTGGAGAACTATAAATAGGGGGTTTCCTCTCATTTTCAAGAGAGAGTTGAGTTGTTGTAAAGACATGCTACAAATTTTTTAATAGAATTTCATTTCTTTTGGTGCATTCTTGTGTTTCTATCATGTTGCATGATTCATCTCCTCATATTTGATAGATTTAGATAGAGTTACTTTGATGTTTTAAGTGCTTTCAAGTAGGTTTAATAGTATTTTAGTTGATGTTGTCCATTGATCTTGAAGGATGCTATGGTGTTGATACTTTCCATGTTCATGCTTTTTGTGGGTTATTGATGATGACTAGTAGTGTAAAGATAGTTTGAACATAAACTCATTGATGCACATAAAATTCATCTTTTATTCATTCTTTATGGTGAATGAACAATTGAAAAATCTGCAAGCCTTAGAAGATAACACTAGTTTCATGAGATTGTATGTTATTTGGCTAAGTGGAACTCAGTTATAGGAAGGGTGTCCACTGTAGCATCCTCCATTATCACTGTTCATTAGTAGTTACGAGTCTAGGAAATCTTACCTCCCTTTTCCCTTTTGACATTTCTTTGAAGTAGTAGCTTAGGGAGAGTTATAGCATCATTGTAAACCCAAATTTGATGTTGCATATGGAGTTTTAGACTGTTGTTTTGAACTTGCAGCAACTGCACGTCACTCTTAGAATCTTAGAAACTCCATTTGAAGATCCAATTTCCTTCCAACTTAGCAATTGTCCATACCCCCTTGTGATTACCAACAAATCACATCAATCTACTAAGTTGTTTTTGCAAGTCATGACCTAGCACCAGACAGACCTTGGGGTAATTTTTTCCAACTTGTTTGTAGGAGGTTTCCTTTCAAGAGAGGTAGTGCACTTGTGTGATGCCTGTGTTGAGAAGTGAAAAACAACCCATCAACACCTTCAATGCCACCAAGCATAACACACTTTGCTTTCCAGTAGAGCCTTGCACATATTCATGAGTGCTTAGCATAATGTAGCTTGTTAGGCCTTGTGAAGCTTAAAATTTTGTGTTGTGGTGCCTTATTGAAGTTGTCAAGAGGATAGATTTGATATGGTATGGGAGCCTAATAATATTATCTCACTTGCCACCCATTGGGGGCTCACCTATTGGATGGAATAAGGTTCCATTAGCTCGGAGTGAGCATGCATGTTGTTTGCATAGAGGAAATCAAGTGCTTCTTGTGAACGTGTTGGAAAAATAACCTAGATGTGTTCCACATCATATTAGACAGTCAAAGCTTGATCTTCCTCCCTTTATTCTAGGCTTTGATGTTGTATATGATTGAGTATCTTTGTCATTGTTGCATACATATGTATCTTGAATGTCTACTTTAGTGTAAGATTGACACCAGGTCATCCTCTCACTAAAGTGGGGGCTAAATGGAGTGTGGGAAAAAGTATCCCTTTTTTACACTTAATTTGGGAATAATTAATAATAAAATAAACTTAAATTATTCCTTAATTTAGTGTTGTAATATGTATTTTACATATTCACATTAAGTTTAGGGCCTTATTAAATAAAATGGACTTAATTGTGCCTTAGCGTGGTGTTGTAAAGTGTACCTTTACACTTTCACACCCATTTAGCGATTTATTAAATAATTGAGGTTAATTTTCCTTAATTGGCTCCTTTAATTCAAATCCAAGCCTAATTAATTGTGATTTCTGAAGAGAAAATCCTGACAATGTTCATTAATGCCATGACATAACATTTATCAATGGAGAATGTGTGTCCTAGGTAAGTGACCTAGGACCCATTCACCCAAGGGTGAATGGGTTCTCACTTAGGAATAGGACCTAAATTTTTGTTATGTTTTTTATGGTATTTCAATGATTTCAAATGTATATTCACATGTTGTCTTGTGTTATTTGAGTTTTAGTAAATTTAAATTACATACCTATAAATATGAGGTCATTTCACTATGTTTCATCTAAAATTTTCAAGCTAGAAAATTTATGATCAAGAGAGAAATTAAAGAGAATTTCAAGAGAAGATTTATTGAAGAATTATTGTAGAAATCAATATCTTATTATCATGTCAAAGTCTTCTTGCATCATGCATGTTATTTGAGCTAATATGTTTATGTAATGTTCAAGATCCATTCAGGCATTCAAAGGCATTGTTTCAAGTCAAGTTTCAAGATCAAGATCCACATCCATTGAATCCATTTCATGCTAGTTGCAGATCTTCATTCTGAGGCTCATCTAAGGGTTTGGTGAGTTGTGACATAAGATTGTTCATTCATCATTCCTTTTATGCTATTTCATTTCATTACAAGGTTTAATTACCAAAATGAGGTTTGACCAAGGAAAACCCTCATTCACCAACAAAAAAAAAATCCCTCTTGATTTGTGTTTGCAGATTTTAGGTGGAAGATCTCTTGAGGAGAAAAATTTCAAAGTTTTCAAAGTTGTATTTTTTGTCATCATTGTTGCAATTTCACAAATACTCACCTATAGGATTTATTTTTGGTTATCTGACTGTGAAAATTGGGGATCTAGGAGTGAAAACATAGAAGAAGAGAACACAAAAACCATTTTACAGAGCCCTAGCAAGGACCCATTCACTATAGGGAGAATGAGTCCTTAGTTAGCTTAGAAAAATCACTTTTGGCATGACTGGTACACATCATTTTCCCTTTCTTAGATCTGCATTTTGATTTTTGATTCCATCAGAATTGAGCTTAATCTAGTAGATGCATTTTGTAGGTTGCATTTTGGAGTTAGTTTTCTATTTTTAATTATAGAGGAGGGGGACCAACCACTCAACGACTCTAGGTCATAGAGATTTGAGAGTTGAAGGCTTCCCTAATCTACCTCAATTGTGCAATTTTTTAAGGAATTGTTTGATGTCAAGGATGGAGAATGAAGAGCACCCTCAGTATTTATGTCACTCTACTAATTTGAGAGTTAAGTTTGGAATAAGTGAGCAATTTTCTAGAACTCAGGTTGTACCTCAGATAGCTCTTTGCTAGAGGAAAACAACGTAGAGAAGGGATGAAAGTGTGACGTGTTGGCATCTCATAGGTGCATTGGCATCCATATGTATAGAAAGTGAAGAAGATAGTCAAAGGTGTTAAGAACTACTAACAACCTAGGAATTGAGGTTTACTAGTGATGACTAAAGCAATAAATAATAGAATGACTAAAATAAGAGAGATGATATTAGAATGACAAGAGCAAAGGTGGTGAAGATTCAACTCACGAAAATTCCAGTTTTCCTGCAAGCTCCACACAAAAAATTACCTACACACAATAAGACAGGGAAAAATGTTGTTGTTTTGAGGCTTGATGTAGTCAAACCCCCATTTTGGTGTTCCCACCTCCACAGGCAGCTAGATAGATAAAGAAATAGAAATGTGATAAAGAAACTATGCTGGAAAGGAAAAGAATACCAAACACTACAAGAAAAATATGCTACTCAAATCCAACAACAATGTAATAATAAGAAAAACAATACCACCCTTGACCAAAGGCACTCAAGGCCAATGAGAGAGGAATGCAAGTCTATAATCATGGAAAAGTCAACGTGGCCACAATGACATCGAAGGAAGTCTCACAAGACACCAAGTTGCAGCTTCTTTGGTAGATGTGAAGAATGTTGTGATGTTGGAATAGTGAAGCCAATAGCACAACAAGTAGCTCAAGAGTGTGAGAATTGTTAAGAAGTTAGTCTAGAATGTGTAGAGTATGTAGAAGATGAGATGAATGTGAAAGATAGGAATTTGAAGGTGAGTTTGAGAGGGAAAGAGCCATTTAAAGGTTAGTAGAAGGGAAAAAATGTGTTATACTTCAGCCCCAATGGTGAACGTAATGACTCTACAGATTCCATAGGCAAGAATTCTATCAGGATGGTAGCATGCCATGTAGACGTCTGCACGTTGTGTGTGTGTCCTCGATAGAAATTCCCCCACTGACACTAAAAAAAGGTGCCAAGTGGATGGTGTACGGATGGGTGATGTAGAATTACATGGTCAGGTTTTATTTTTCTAAGGTGAAGGATATAAAAGAGGAACTTGCAAGGAGGCTACAAATCCACTCCTATACATTTTTCCACCACTTTAGTAAACATGAGTGCCAATGAGTGTTCAGTAAAGTAGATCGAAAGAGTTCCAAGAAACTATACTTGAACCTTCGAGGAAGCAGACCACAATTTGGCATGCTCAAAAGAATAGGGAAGGAAAATGGCTCCACAAGTACTCTATCCTAAGGAGGATTGAAAAAAATACGTCACAAATCCGTAGACCCATAGACGGTGAACAAAGGGCTCTATAGGTCTTTGGAGAGCTATAGAGTTGAACAAAAAGATCTTGCAGGATGTAATCGCTTCACAGGTGCTCGAAATTGCAAAGAAGGAACCCCCTAGGTGCTCGGACCTAAAAGAAACCCAATGTAGGGGACTCCATAGAGTCAATTTGGGAAGCAACTTCATAGGTGCACTTGCAAAGCAACATGTTAATTCACAAAGAAATCATGTTAGATTCCAAATAGAATCCATGTAGGAAGACAAGTAGATAGTGACACAGATAGTTAAAAATTGAAGGAAGAGATTTCAAAGGGGTCCTTTGGGAACCCTTCAAAAGAAAAGGGGTCCACCCAAGGGACACTCTGTTTGAAAGCACAACAGTAATTTTTGCAAATATTTGAGGAATCCTTATGAAATATTTCACTTCATCAAGGAATTCGAAAGGAAGAAAGCCCCCTCACGAGGGGAAAATTATAACCTCTCCTACAAGAAAAGGTGCTCCCTCCTCAGAGGATTTTTTTTGAAATTCATTCTTTACAAACCTATGATGAAGGAAAGTCATATTTCTAGGGGTCCTTGTTGAGGAATGCGATTTTTAAAAAATAAAGATTTTCAAGAAGGGATTTGTTGGCCACTGAATATACCTTTTAAAAATTGTAGTGTGAGAGACACCCCTTAGTATGGTGCGTGTCAAACAAAAAGAAACATGACATCTTAAGGAGAGAAAAGAAAGAATGAAAAGTTGATGTTGTGGCTTGCAGAACATAACAAGATGTAGCCATGGTAATGTTGTCGCACACACAAGGGACAACACATGAGCACCACAACATCATGAAACAAGAAAAAAAGAGAGAAAGATACAAAGAAAGGAAAGATAATAACATAATGAACAAGAAACATGGGGATTTGATATTTTGGGGTTAGAGCTACTCATAAATATATATAAATAGATATAAAAATATATAAATGAACTATCATCAACTATTTACCATATCAGACCATGTGAAGAAGGAACATGAAGACAAACTAAATATTAAAAACTAGGTCAACATGAAAGGGAGGCCTAAATTCCCCCAACACTTTGCATCATCCCAAATTGTCAAAAATTAATACACAACAAAGAGAGGAATGATGTGACAAATAGAAGAATTTTTACAACACAAAAACACTCTTATATCCAAGCATCTATGAGGGTGAGAAGGGTCATCTAGGAACCACAACACAAGCATGGGGGAACATAATACACACAGACAATCTAATATATAGATAGAGAAGAGGTTCCCTAGTCCTCATCAACCAAGAGGTCATCATTAGATCCCAATCTAGATCACTATAAGGGGAGGGAAGATGATCTTGCAAGGGTGGAATATCAAGGGGGTACCCTTCGACCCTCCTACAATAAGAGCCAAGGAAGAAGGCCCCTTGAGGTCTTCTTGACTCAGTTCCTATGGAGTTTGTTAGCTCTCAAAAATGCAGGTAAAATACCTCAAGAGGTTGCCAATCTCTTGATAAGCTTTAGGGTAATAGACAAGGTCAAATGGTTTAGACCTTCTACTCTTCAGGTGCTGCTAGACCTAGGCGGGTGAACCTATGTGAATAAAGAAGACTTAAGGTTGTATGACTTGATTGATTTAATAGATATATTACAATGGCACAAACGTAATAGATAAAAGCTTATAGACTACTCCTACTCCTAATATTGAAATTGAGATATGGATGTTTGAATAATGTTTTATAAAATTCTAAAATGGAATTGGTGTGACCAGTGCCTACTTTTGTTGGGCTAATGGAGTCAAAAGGTAAATAATGTGGGTTTCCCCTTTTGGCTTAACTCTAGTTGCTAGGCACTTTGAGAATGAGGTTCTATGACTGGCATGAAACTTCACTAAATTTATGACTTGCATAAATTGTGTTGGAATATTTTCTTACTAGGCTCTTCTTCAATTAGCCAAAAGAAATCTTTAAATCATTGTGATTCATCCAAAAGAATTGAAATCTGACTTGCAGACACCAATTGATTAATTCACACAAAATGGGAATACATTTCGATAAATTAGAGATATACTTGATATACTGGTTTAAATGATTAAAAGACCTCAAGTTGGAGACAACCAGATAAAAAATGTAAATAATTCATCACAACAACTGAACACCAAGAAAGGATTTCACCAAATTTATGCATTCTTCTCCATTAAATAATTTGAAAGGATTTTACAATATACAACATGATGTTTTATTTCGGCAACAATTCACCCTATCCAACTACCTACCCTACTTATTTCTCCCTAAATCTATTCTATATCCTTTTTTGATATAATTTCACATTGCATATATACATTATTTTAGGGTTACAACCCTTCACATTATCCATTTGAGGTAATTCTTCGTTTTGATGCAACTCGTTGAATTATCTTTGTCAAAATAAAATATTTAATTAATTTCCTTTTGGAAAATTAAATATTTTAATCTTCATCCTTGTGTCTTCGTGAATAATAATCATCATTTCACAATTCTTTTGAAATCTTAATAATCTTCACTAATCCTTTTGCTGGAAAATCTCTTGCCCATTCAATTTAATAAATTATTCCTTAGGTAAAATAATTACCCCCTCCATGATTCTTCAAATGATTTTAACTTCGTGAAGGAATGTTTTATTCCTTAGTAAAAACATTTGTGCTCTTAATAACCTCTTAGTGGAATATCATGATTGCACCTTTATTTTATCAAAATAATCTCATTTAGTATTTTTCCCCAATAAATACATTTTCCATCTAACAATATTTGCCCACTCTCGTGCTTCTTTGATGAAAAATATTCCACATCCAAGTATAAACATTTTGTAATTTTCACTTTTAATATATTTGTGGGTAAAATAATTACCATTTTTTAATCCCATTGCTAAAAATTCAACCTCCCATGCAAATACTTTATATATTTTACCCTTAAGGCCTTTTATGGGAAAAAAAAATATCCACCTTATAATTCCCCAGGTGAAAATAATTCACATTATGGCTTAAAATATTTTACCTTATCAAAATACTTTACCTCTCTATCTTCACCTTTATTTGCCTTGTTACTCGAACAATGTAATATTTAAATCCTTTTTAAATCTTACCAAGATTACATTGGTATCATTTATCTTAATTATTTTCACCTCAAGCTTTCGGCGTGACTTGTTTCACCGAAGAGACATTTCATCGAGTTTATTTCTCTTGCTGATGAAGTTCCATCAGCGTGACTTGCATTGTCAGGCAAACATATGCCGATGTAGTATCTCTTGCCGATGAATTTAGGGTTTGCCTGCCCATAAATTATAAGATGATAAATGATTTTCCAAACATAAGTTAAATGTTTCCTTGCTTTCAAATCATCCTTTGGAAAATCATCCTGTCCTTGCTTTTCAAGATAAGTTGATTTGGAAAATAGTCTCTGAAAGTTGAGTGAATTCTTGATGCGGGTAACCATAAGATGATTCCTCCTCAGTCAAAGTCACCTTTTAAAAGATTTCATTTCCCCATGATATTTCATTAGATTTAATTTTAAATTGAAGTGAGCATTTATCAAAATTTGTTTTTTTTGTCTTTTTAACTTTTTTCACTGTGATGAAATGAGTCAAATGGCCTCCAAAATCACTTTTGAAAATTGCTCAAACGGTCTCTAGGAGCTACGAAAATGCATCAGAATGTTGATTGATGATAGGGTAATATGATTGTAAAATTATTTGGCATGAATTTATTGGGATTGAAAGTTGCTCACAATCAAAGTTGCTTGTTCAACCATTTTTGTAACTGTTTAAATTGAACTAAAACTTGCCAATTTTCCCTTTTGGAAAAATATCAAACGTGATTTTGAAAAGCTGTAACTTGGAGGATTGGTTCCTTTAGGTCACATGAACAT
>VDFB02058242.1:749518605-749621831 GCA_007258455.2 Sequoia sempervirens | reverse complement strand
ACTCAAAATGGAAGACCTGTTGGTGGATCATGATCTTTGGCTTGCTGTGTCTAGAATGAAACCTTCGGGCATGAAGCAAGAAGATTGGGACCTTACAGACAGAACAACAAAAGGGTTGATAAGACTCTATTAGGTAGACTCTATTCTCCTAAATGTTCATGAAGAGAAATCCACATCTTCTTTGTGGAAGAAGCTTGGAGACATTTATCAAGGCAAGTCCTTGGCGAATAAGTTGTTCTTAAGGAAGAATTTGTAGTCTTTGAATATGGAGGAAGGGGTATCTATGGCTGATCATTTGAATACATTTAACGTGTTGATTGCTTAGTTAACATCTGTGAGTGTGAAAATTGATGATGAAGATTGTTGTATGCTTTTGTTGTGTTCTTTGCCCAATTCTTGGGATCATTTAGTGATGGTGATTGGAAGCATGACAACCACTTTCAAGATGGAAGAAGTGGTTGCTTCTTTGCTATCAGAAGAAATGAGAAGGAAATCTTCTAAGATGGCAAAGGAGGCTCTAGCTATTTGTGGGAGATCGAAAGAAAAAGGAAAGAAGAAGGATAAAAATTCCAAATTGAAATCAGAAGGGAGATGAAAGTCTCCTGGAAAAAATTCCAAGGTGAAGTGTTGGAATTGTGGGCAACCTTGTCATGTCTGAAAGGATTGCAAAGAGGAGAAAAAGAAGAAGAAGAACTCTTCTTGTAATGATTCTTCTCAGAGTGAAGTAGATGCCTTCATTGCAGCCTTGGCAACTTAGGAATTAGATGGTGTGTGGCTGATTGATTCTAGAGCATCTTTCCACATGACATCTCATAGAGACTGGTTCACAAAGTATGAAAAATATGATGGCGGAAAGGTGTATTTAGCAAGCGACTCATCTTTGGAAATTGTTGGCTGTGGAAGAGTCAGAATTTAGTTTCCTGATGGAAGAATTAAGGGAATTGATGGCATAATGCATATACCAAGTCTGGTTTAGAATTCACTTTCTATAAGTAAGCTAAATAATGTTGGAGTACAAGTCTCATTCTCAAGAAATGGTTGTAAAATGACTAGAGGCTCAATGGTGCTTGCTAGGGGTGCCCAAATAGGTACTCTGTATAAGCTGGATGCACTTGTTGTTCAATGTAACAGTGTCTTAGCAAAGCCTCAGAAGGTTGTTCATGTAGAGGAGACTGAAATCCCTATAGGGGTAAATTCTTTGGAAGTTAAACTCCTAGTAGAGAAGACTATGCTCTGGCATCAAAGGCTCGGTCACATTGGTGAAAAAGGTTTAAAAGCCTTGAAAAATAAAAACCTGGTTGAGGGGCTTGATGATTGTAATCTGGAATTTGAATTTTGTGAACATTGTATATATGGTAAACATCATCATGTTTCTTTTTACTCTAGTCCTCACAAATCTTCTAGTGTTATGGATTATATTCACTTTGGTGTTTTTGGTCCAGTAAATGTTCCTTCATTGTCAAATTCAAAAAATTATGTATATTTTATTCATGATTATTCGAGGAGGGAATTTGCATATTTTTTTAAAAATAAATCAGAAGTGTTCAGTTGGTTTAAAGAGTTTAAGAACTTGGTTGAAAATCAGACTGGAAGAAAAATTAAATGCTTGAGGATAGATAATAGTGGTGAATTCTATTTTGCAAATTTTGAAAGGTATTGCAAACACCATGGAATTAAGATGCATAAAACAACACCTTACACTCTGTGGTAAAATGGAGTTGTTGAAAGGTTGAATAGGATGCTGATGGAGAAGGCGAGAAGTATGTTGAGCAATGTTGGTTTGGAGAAAAAGTTCTAGGCTGAGGATATGGCTACAACATGTTACTTTTTGAATCAATCTCCTTCATCAACACTTGTTGACAAAATTTCTATGGAAGCTTGGTTTGGTAAGAAGCCCTCTCTGAGACATATTCATGTCTTTGGATGTGAAGCATATGTTTATGTGCTAGATGAGAAGAGATCTAAATTGGAGAACAAAGTTGCTAAGTTTATCTTCATTGGCTACGACATTGGTGTGAAAGAATACACGCTTTGGAATCATGTGACTGAAAATGTTGTATACAACAAAAGTGTAATCTTTTGGGAGTTGAAACCTTCTTTAGTGGATCTACAGTTTGGGATGAAAGAAGATAAAGAGAAAAATGATGTTGTTTAAATACCTCTAAATCCAAAAAAAGAGGAACAACACATTGATAGTCTACCTAAAACTGAGGCGAGTTCAAGTAGCTTTGAGAGTTTTGAAGAAGAATCACAACCTCAACCTTAACCTATGAGGAGGTCTACACATGAGAAGAAGAAACCTGATAGGTTTGGGTTCTCTATGTTAGATTATACTTGTGCCTATGCTTTGATTACTAATACTGATGAGCTTGGGACTGTAAAAGAGTCAATTGAAATATTTGATTCAGATTCCTGGTTGGAAGCCATAAATGAAGAAATGGCATCATTAAAGAAGAACACAACTTGGAGTTTGATGCCCTTGCCTAAAGGCAGGAAATTTGTTGGTTGTAAATGGGTATTTAAAAAGAAAATCATTCTGGATGGCATTGTTGAAAATTACAAAGTGAGGTTGGTTGCAAAGGGTTATTCCCAAGTAGAGGGAGTTGATTATGGGGAAATTTTTTCTCCGGTAGTAAAGCTAACATCTATCAGATTTCTTTTGTCACTTGCAGCAACATATGACTTGGAGATTGAATAGATGGATGTGAAGACAAAATTTATTCATGGTGATCTTGAAGAAGAAATTTATATGTCCCAGCCTTAGCACTTTGAGGAAAAAGGTAAAGAAAATCTAGTTTGCAAGTTAAAGAAATCTCTATATGGTTTGAAATAGTCACCTAAAATGTGGTACCAGAAATTCATCACATTTATTTTAGTCATTGGGTTTTGTAAGATCGAAATCCAATCATTGTGTGTACTTCAAAATTGAAAATGGTCAAGTTCTTATTATTGCACTCTATGTTGATGATATGTTGTTCATAGGGTATAGTAAGTCTATTATTTCTGTTCTAAAATCTTAGTTGTATGCAAAGTTTGAAATGAAGGATCTTGGTGTAGCAAGGTATATCCTGGGAATGGAAATAACCAAGGATAGAAAGAGAAAAAAGCTTTGGCTTAGCCAGAGTAAGTATATTAACACTATTCTGGAGAGATTTGGTATGACTGATTGGAAGCAGCTAGTTGTTCCAGTTTTGCAGGGAATGAAGCTATCTGTTGAAGATTGTCCAAAATATCCTACTGAGATGTAGGACATGACCAAAGTTCCTTATGCAAGTGCAGTTGGAAGTTTAATGTATGCAATGGTATGTACTAGGTCAGACATTGCCCAAGCAGTGGGAGTACTTAGTTGGTTTATGGCTAATCCAAGAAGGACACATTGGGATGTTGTGAAAAGATTATTGAGATACTTGAAGGGTACATTTGAGTATGCCTTGTGTTATCAAGGTCACTCTATTGGATCTCATAATTTAGTGAGAATTTGTGGATATGTGGATTCTGATTGGGCAGGGGACATTGATAGTAGAAAGTCCACTAGTGGATATATTTTCATGATGAATGGTGGTGCAGTTAGTTGGATGAGCAAGTGGCAAGTTGTAGTCGCTTTATCCACTACAGAGGTTGAGTACATGGCAGCAACTCATGCCTATAAGGAAGCCATTTGGCTTAGGAGATTGTGTTTTGATATTGGTTTTGATGTAAGGCATATTATTATTTGTTGTGACAGTCAGAGTGACATTCATTTAGTGAAAAATCCAACTTTCCATGCCAGGATGAAAAATATTGATGTGCAGTACCACTTTGTACATGATATGGTGGAGGATGGAGAGGTATGTATGGAAAAGGTTGATACTCTAAAGAATGTTGCAGATGCATTGACAAAGCTAGTGAGCATGGATAAATTCAAATGGTGCACGCAAATTTGATGGGCCTTGGGGTCCAAAATATTTAGTGAATTCATGTATTGAAGAGGGTTTAGTGAGTTCTTCATTAAGTGGGAGATTGTTGAGAAAATGTGTCTCAAACTCACAGGTATAACCTTGATTCTATCACAAATCAACTTAGAATTGCATAAGTGGTACTTTCATGCTTGTACTGCTACTAGGTGATTCTGAGAGAGGTGTGGGCTTGCGGTGTATACCACCATCCTGCATAAGCCTTCCAGTTGTCTAGTGGTAGTCATAGCTCTCAAAAACGCAGGTTTGAACCACAAAAGGTTGCTAAGCTTTCACAACATTTTAGGGTAACAAACAAGGTCAAAATATTTAGACCTTCTACTCTTCAGGTGTTGCTAGACCTAGGCGGGTGTACCTATATGAATTGGGCAGACTTGATGTGCTTATCATTCTTGAAATGTTTTTCCCACAATGGAAGATAGGAGTGGACAAATGAATTCAAACTTGATACAAATAGCAATAGCAATCTTCTAAATCTAAATCCTAAAATGCTCAATTAACAAATGTAAAATAGATGTAAAGAAACTAAATGAATCCAAATGATGAAATTGCAGAGACCAGTGCCTTATTGGGTATGCGGAGTCAAATGAAACAGAAGTGGGCAACTTATTCTAGTAGAAAATCAAATTGTTGGCATATGTTCTGTTTACAACTTGTACAAACATGCAGGATTATGACTACTAAGCTCTACTTTAATAATCTAGATGAATCTCCCTAATTATTGTGATCAACTAAAATGATTTAATCTCTTCTTGAGAGAACCAGTTAATTAACCACACAGATACAACAAATGTGCATTGATAAACTGAAAATAAGCTTTTTATATCAATTTAAACAACCATAAAGAATCAACCTAGAGACAGCTTAGCAATACTTTTCAATAAATTCAATAGACAATTGACACCAGAAATAAACTACCACACCAGCTGAATTTCATTGAAATCGCCATTTGAAAACATGCAACATAGTCTCTGGAATGAGAATTTTACTCTACTATGTCCATTCCTAATCTACTGTATCTATTCTTAGATCTCATCTCATTTACAATTGGGAATGCATATTTATACACCAACATCAGGAAACATATCACTTCAAATTCATGTCGGCCAACTGTAGAATTTGGGAAAATTTCACGTTGGCCACAATGTTTGAATTTTTGTTAATCGCCAATGGAACAGTCAGTGAGACAACCCCGTAAGTATGCCAAAGGAAATTATATCGCTGTCAGTCACCCCGTGTTCCCTGTGCTTCGCCGTGACCCTGTGATGTCGGGAAGACCTCCTGTAGACAAGAATTTGTTTTGTCGAGAGCCCCTGTGATCAAACTTGTCGCCGTAACTTATCGCTCTCTGGGAGACATCACATAGATAATACTTTGTTATACCGAAAGTCACCCACCATCTTGTGTGTCACTGAGACAAGTCAGATCCTATGCCGACAAGGTCCCCTTTTTTGCTCCATCGGCGAGACCAGAGGTCACTCGCCGAGACCTCACGTCGATATCGCTTACTCTTACCGAGATGTATACCCTTATGTCATCGGTTGGCAAGACAAAAAGACTTCGCCAGGACCTCACCTAGATGTATTAACTCTTGTCGATGTATTTCCGCATGTGCCAGTTTTATGTTGGTCGGTGAGAGCCCTTTGAATTTGCTATGACCTTTCACCGGAGCCATTAACTCTTACCGATGAGAATCCTTCCACTACTAGTCGGTGTGACATTGTAAACTCGCCAAGACCCTTCATCGAAGGAAAAACTCTCACCGATGCCTCTATATGTTGCCAGTCGGGGAGACATAATGAGTTCACTAAGACATCATTCCAACAGTACAACTCATGCCAATATGATTCTTTTCTGTCGTTGAAACAATGTGAATATCTCGCCGATAGGTGCCTGGAGATGGATCCTGATCGTTGTGACAGCAGAAACGTCTTGCCAATAGGAAACATAGACATTTATTAGTAGAAAACGCAAAATGGATCAAGGAGACCCTGGTAATCACATGCCGATAAGGACCATAATGCAAAAAATGTAGACTCGATGGATTTTATGGGGCCATAAGGGAAAAATGCGGGTAAAACTATCATGAAGAAAGGAAATGTTCTCAAAGTAGGACTTATTTGGAAAATGCACGGGTATGGTCAACATGAATAATCATAAAAAATTTACAGCTCCAACAGTGGCTCCATCTGGGGATGAATGATAGTGAGATCATTGCAAGGATCCAAAACTTTGGGTGAGCAGACCAAACATAGAATGATGAACCAGTGAGAAGAATGGAAATGGACATGCAACATGATGGAATGAAAGGAAAGTGAATGCAAAATGGAGACGAAAAAAACCCTAAACTACTGTGCATGGAATTTTTTTTTAAAGAGGACCATCAAGAGTTGTCCATGCACTGGCAACCCTAAATCCTTTATGTTTCAACTTCACCTGTTCTAAGCTGTTACGATCTGAAACTCAAACCATACTTTCCCCTATCAAATACTTGGTTTTGTCTCGAGTTCATCATATTCTTCTTGAAGATACTCATGCAATCTTTCCTATCATTGTTATTAAAAGTTCTTAGAGAATCATCATGCTCGGTTTGGCCCAACATCCCAACACCATTTAGCAATTCAAATTCTTCATCATCATGGGACAAACCCCTATTATTTTCAACACACAAAATGCATGCATATTCAATGCAAAATTCCTCATTATCTATCTCACTGTTATGTATTATGAAACATTCTCCCAGCTGTATTCCATCAAGGTGCTTCTCTTGAGAATAATTTGTTTTTGTCATATCAACACTGTCTAGAACAAGCAAATCTGAAACCTTTTGCACCTCTTCCAAATCATCATTTGGAGACAATACCTAATTATGACTCATATCTCCAATATCATGCATATATGAACCAATCAAATCTAGACCTTTATCATCCTTGGCATGAAAATAAACATCTTCTCCATATGAGCTAGGAATTTCAAAATCACATACCTCATCCTGAATGGACACAGACTTTTGATCAACACCAAAGGTTTCACCATCATTCCAAAAAATGCACTGGGAGTCATAAAAATCTTTACACAAAGATCTTTCACTATCAAAACAAATGTAAGCTGGACACAAATCTTCAAGATCACCCTCATGTGCACATCCCTGGTATTCAGGAGTTAATAAATCTGAAATCCGTTCACTGCTAAGTGAACATGTTTCTACATTTTCATCACTACAGTTGTATTCTTCATTTTTTTCATCATCAAAAAGAAGTCCAAGATCATCAGAGAATGAGAAATCAGAGACATTACCAGTGCAATCATTTATGCCATAATTACTTTGTTTATCAGAAATTACCTCCTCTCTATCATAAAATGGATTTGAAAATATCTAAAACTCATTCATGGACACACCTTGGCAAAAAATAATCTGATCTTCATTTAACTCTTCATCATACAATGGGTTTGAAAAAGTTTGGAAATCACTTTCATATGTACAAACCTCTTTTTTATCGAATGTGTCTTCACAGCTTTCAACTACATTTGGGGGGATTATCTGCTTACTATGAAATAAATCAATATTTCCCATCACTTCTTCACCCTGATCTTCATAAGAGGTACAAAAATCCCTTGATTGCAGATCAAAATCTTCAAGTTCATCATCAGAATCTGAATATTCACTGGATTCCTCACAACATGCAATGCTTTCCCTGTCACAATCTATTATGCAAGAGGGATACCTTGCACCTTCATCTTCCTCATGCAAGCTAACATATGAGTTATGCTTATTCGTGATATCACCACCGTTTTCATATCTTTTCCCCTGGGATAACACTTGAATGAAGTCGAGAGAGGAGCCTTTTGCCTTAATCCTTTTTTTCTGCTCCAATGTTTCTCCTTTATTTTCTTCCTTCTAACTAGTCTCTTGCATTTATTTGTGTAGCTCTTTAACTTCCTCCTTTTGGACAAACTTCTGTTCACTTTTATCATGCTATCTATTTTTTGTTTTCTTCTCAGTCCCTTGTGTCGCCTTCTGATCCTTCATAAAAATTCCTCTGAGGACATCCTCCTCATTTACTATCCTATTTCTCAACCAGTACTTATGCTTTGCTTCTTCAACTGCAGCAATAGTTAGTCTCTCTATTTCCTTTTCGGTGAATCTCTTCATACTGCATTGAGTAGGCACCTCAACAGAATGTGGCTCTGTATAATCTTCTTCAGAATCAGAAAGAACCTTCTATTCAGCGATATGGACATTATATTTCTGATTTGAAACATCATACTCATACCCTTCATCTTCTGAGGATGAGTACCTTTCCACAACATGGTGAAAGGTATTTGAAGTCAGATATACTATGTGATCTTCTCCATTATTTCCCATCAACATTCCCTCTTACATTCTTTGGGCTACAACACAATAATTTGGAGAATGTGGCTTATCACAAAATTCACAGAAGTAATTGTTACTTACCATATAGGTTCCCTTTTTGCTCAATGGATCAGGAGTCTCTTTGCTTCCAGGCCTAACTGTTATAGGTTTTTCGTCCTTCTAGTCTGTATTATAAGGCATGTCATGTAACCTCGACCTCTCATTTCTATAAGTATTCTCCTGTCTGTACTGATAATTGTTGCTTTGCTGAGGGGCCCTAGGGTTGTCTCTTCTACTGACTATCCCAGTAACCTTCCTGTTGTTTTCAATTGTCAGTGCTATCTTCTATGCTTCAGCCAAATCTCTTGGGAATCTATTTCTCAATTCATACCCTATTTTAGGATCAAATGCATTCAAATAAATACTCAGTGCTACAGAATCTGGCAACCTTGATCCAGGAGGTATCTTATTTTGTAACTTATTGAATTTTTGATTAAAATCATAAAATGTGTCATTTTGATCTTTTTGAATGCGTATTAATTCATGAAGAGCATCATCTGGTGCACTTAGATTCCCATATTGCTTGAGGAATTGATCCTAAAATCCTTGGAGAGAATTAATAGAAACTACCAATAGGTTGTTGAACCAATGCCTAGCGTCTTCAATAAGTGATAACATGAATAGCCTCATGCATAAATCTTCATATGGAACGTCCAAATCTTGGATGAAAGCATTGAAACTTCTTAAATACTCCTCAACAGTAATTGCATTACTCCCTGTAAACTTTGGAGCAAGACCTCTCCAACTGCCATCCATTGGATAAGGGGATAATTGAATCCCTGCCAAATCAAACTATCTAATCATTGTTGTGTAATGATGGGGGGGGCGCTAGGTGGGTACCGATACTGGTACATTAGACTATAGTGTTGTGCATGACGATGTGGCACATACTGCTAACCACGAGGCGGTTGTGGTGAGTGTATATTCTGTTGTGCATGATATGCATTGCCTCCATTGTAAAAATTTCCAATTGTACTATTAGGCACTTGAGGAGTCCAATGCCTGCCTGCATTTGTGTATTCATTCTTGTCCAATTGCAGTCCTTTCTTTTTCAATTCTTCAATTCCTCTTGTCAACTGCTGCTTCTCAAAATATTCTTTCATTCCACACACAAATTCAATTCTTCATCAAGTTTTTTTAGAGTCGCCACCTACTTTTCCAAAAGTAGGAATGATTCTTTTTGATCTTCTCCTAGCAGAATCACTTTTTCTGAATCTTCTCAAATTATAACCTTTTCTTCACTGACTCTATATGATGGTCTTCAACTGAATTTTCTGATGTAATCTCCAATAGAGTCACCAATTTGTTAGCTCTCAAAAATGTAGGTTTGAACCACTAAAGGTTGCCAAGCTTTCACAACATTTTAGGGTAACAGACAAGGTCAAAAGATTTAGACCTTCTACTCTTCAGGTGCTGCTCGACCTAGGCGGGTGTACCTATATGAATTGGGCAGGCTTGATGTGCTTATATTTCTTGAAATGTTTTTCCCACAATGGCAGATAGGACTGGAAAAATAATTCAAACTTGATACAAATAGCAATAGCAATCTTCTAAATCTAAATCCTAAAATGCTCAATTAACAAATGTAAAATAGATGTAAAGAAACTGAATGAATCCAAATGATGAAATTGTAGAGACCAATGCCTTATTGGGTATGTGGAGTCAAATGAAACAGAAGTGGGCAACTTATTCTGGCAGAAAATCAAATTGTTGGCATATGTTCTGTTTACAACTTGTATAAACATGTAGGATTATGACTACTAAGCTCTACTTTAATAATCCAGATGAATCTCCCTGATTACTGTGATCAACTAAAAGGATTTAATCCCTTCTTGAGAGAACCAGTTAATTAACCACACAGATACAACAAATGTGCATTGATAAACTAAAAATAAGCTTGTTATATGAATTTAAACAACCAGAAAGAATCAACTTGGAGACAGCTTAGCAATACTTTTCAATAAATTCAATAGACAATTGACACCAAAAATAAACTACCACACCAGCTGAATTTCATTGAAATCGCCATTTGAAAACATGCAACATAGTCTCTGGAATGAGAACTTTACTCTAATGTGTACATTCCTAATCTACTGTATCTATTCTTAGATCTCATCTCATTTACAATCGGGAGTGCATATTTATACACCAGCATCAGGAAACATATCACTTCAAATTCATGTCAGCCAACCGTAGAATTCAGGCAAATTTCACGTGGGCCACAGTGTTTGAATTTTTGTTAATCGCCAATGGAACAATCACTGAGACAACCCCGTAAGTATGCCAAAGGCAATTATATCGCTGTGAATTACCCTGTGTTCCCTGTGCTTCACCATGATCTTGTGATGTTAGGAAGACCTCCTGTAGACAAGATTTTGTTTTGCCGAGAGCCCCTGTGATCAAACTTGTCGCTGTAACTTATCGCTCTCAGGGAGACATCACATAGATAATACTTCATTGTACCGAAAGTCACCCACCATCTTGTGTGTCGTTGAGACAAGTCAGATCCTATGCTAACAAGGTCCCCTTTTGTGTTCCATCAGTGAGACCAGAGGTCACTCGCCAAGACCTCACGCCGATATCACTTACTCTTACCGAGATGTATACCCTTATGTCATCGATCGGCAAGACAAAAAGACTTCGCCAGGACCTCACCCAGATGTATTAACTCTTGCTGATGTATCTCCACATGTGTCAGTTTTATGTTGGTCGGTGAGACCCCTTTGAATTCGCTATGACCTTTCATCGAAGCCATTAACTCTTACCGATGAGAATCCTTCCACCGCCAATCGGTGTGACATTGTAAACTCGGCAAGACCCTTCATCAAAGGAAAAACTCTCACTGATGCCTCTATACGTTGCTGGTCGGGGAGACATAATGAGCTCGCTAAGACATCATTCCGATGATACAACTCATGGTGATATGATTCTTTTTTGTCGCCAAAACAATGTGTATATCTCGCCGATAGGTGCCTAGAGATGGATCCTGATCGCTATGACAGCAGAAACGTCTTGTCGATAGGCAACACAGATGTTTATCAATAGAAAACACAAAATGGATCGGGGAGACCCTGGTAATCACATGCTGATAAGGACCATAATGCAAAAAATGTAGACTCGATGGATTGTATGGGGCCATAAGGGCAAAATGCGGGTAAAACTATCATGAAGAAAGGGAATGTGCTCAAAGTAGGACTTATTTGGAAAATGCACGGGTATGGTCAACATGAATAATCATCAAAAATTTATAGCTCCAACAGGTAGTGCGATGTATACCACCACCCCGCAGTGATACTTAGTTGAGCATGGTAGTTGAGGAGTAGACACACCAAATGTGTACCATTGTACCATGGTAGTTGATGAGACCTGGGTGTTGTCGCTAGGACATTGAGTCATGTTCCTTCAACATGCCAATGCAAGGTTGGTGGAATGATGTTGATGAGACATGGTGAGCTCATTGAGACTTTGTGGAAATTCTCTTAGACATCCCGATAGTGCTGTGATGGACAAAGGATGTTGACTAGATGACTTAACAACCGTTGGCCCAATATGGTAACTATTGATTGATTATTTGTCTACTGTTGCGAATGGAAACCAAATTGGTATGTTTTTGAGTATGGGTCTAGTGATGCAATCTATCAATTGTTGAATTCTCAAAAATGCTATAATGTGGAATGCATTTGAAATAGTGTTTTAAGAGCTGAGTTGTGTGTGAGTGATAGAACGTGATTGATCAAAAAAAGTTGTAATGTTTCTTGTGTTGAGATTTTGAATTGACATCTCTGGAAGCACGAGTTTGTAACTCTGTATGTGAAAATTGTTTACTATAATACAAAGTGAATTTTGCTTGGTGTGGTGGGTTTTTCTCCCAAAAGGGTTTTCCCACATTAAATCTGGTGTCTATTTTTTGTTGTGTGAAATTTGTTCTCATCTATTTCCTAGTAATGTGCATCTTTAATGAACTGTAATTGAATTTGAACCTTAAATTTGCATTCTCTTCGTAGAATTGTCATTAGGAAAGTGTTTTCACACCTTTGCTTTCCTTACATTGTTAAGACTCCTAAGTATGTGCAACAGAATCATCCAGAGGAACAAACAACTGGAGATAAGAGTGAAGGTGTGAAGAAAAGAAGTAAAGTAGCAACTGGGGTAAATCTTTGTTTACTTTCTAAAATGGAACCTAAGTCTATGTGTGAATCATGTGAAGATGAGAGTTGGGTTAGAGCTATGAAAGAAGAGTTGTAGAAAATAGAAAAGAATCAGACATGGGAATTAGTTCCTAGGGGTATGTGCAGGATCATGATGGGCCAAAAAGTGGCGATGTGATGTGTATATATAGGGTATGCGGCTGACGAATTTTTTTTACCCAAAATTGATGAAACAAAAAGGGTTTTAAAGAAAATTCTCAACTTTCCACCAATATAAATTATGCTTTACTTTGAATTTAATAAATAATTATTATTCATTTTCTATTTGAATTATGACAAAAGTCCCGATTGATAGGTCATTGAAAAAATCTATAGCTTTCAACGTATCATTTTTTTAATCCAAAAATGCATCACATTCTATGATTCTCCCATACTATAGGATTAAAAAATGAAAATTTCATGAAGTTTTGACCAAGTTAAGGTGGTTAGACATACAAGTTTTTATATTTTAAAAAAGTTGTAATAAAAATCCATAACTAATTATTTACTCAAAAAAATTACAAAAAATATGTATCACATCGACATGAGTCCTCTACTTATATCTAAAATATTATAAAAAAAATATTATCATTTTATTGTGGTTAAGGTGGTCAGACATACACCTACTTCTTATTTTTTCTTTGAAATTTAAGTACTACTACATTGAAATTTCAAATTTTCACAAATAGATTTTTTAAAATAAACCTAGTAGTTTAGAAACTACATTCAATTTGCTACAAATTCTATTCTTACATATTTTTGAAATAATATTGATAACTTATTCAAATTTTTAAGTCCAGTTGCCTAATTCTGATTTTTTTGAATTTTTTGCCACTTAAGGGCCCATTTTTTCCATGATGATCCTGCACATACCCCTAGACCTATGAATAAGAATGTAATTGGTTCAAAATGGGTGTTCAGGAATAAGTTGAATTAAAATGGTGAAGTTGTAAGAAACAAAGCAAGACTTGTATGCAAGGGATACTCACAAGTTGAAGGCATAGACTTTGAAGAAACATTTTCCCCTTGTGGCTAGAATGGAAGCTATTAGGATTTTTTCCCCACAAGGACTTCAAAGTATATTAGATGGATGTCAAGTCAGCATTTCTGAATGGTGAATTGGAGGAAGAAGTGTACATGGAACAACCTAAAGGATTTTAGTTATCATAAAAACAGAATATGGTTTATAAGTTGAAGGCATTGTACAGACTGAAGCAAGCTCCTAGAGCTTGGTATGCAAGATTGGATAGATACTTGACATAGCAAGGATTCAACAAAGGCTCTGCTGACAACAATCTTTACTTCAAAGTGCATGGTTATAAAAATGTTGATAGTGGTAGTATATGTTGATGATATCATCTTTGGTGGAAATGAAGGCATGTGTAAAAGATTTGCATAAGAAATGCAAATAGAATTTGAAATATCTATGATTGGTGAGTTGAATTTATTTCTTGGTCATCAAGTAAATCAAATTGATAAGGGGATATTCATTTCACAATCAAAATATGTGAAAAAGTTGTTAAAGAAGTTTGGAATGGATGACTCCAAACTGGTTAGTACTCTTATAGTAACTAGATGTAAGCTGAGTAAAGATGATGAATCTACTAAAGCTGGCCAGAGCAAATACAAATCTATGATTGGTGGGTTGTTGTATCTTACTACTACCAGACCAGATATTATGCATGTAGTATGTTTAGTTGTCAGATTTCAAGAAGATCCTAAAGAGGCACATGTTACAATAGTAAAGAGGATATTTTGATATCTTAAAGGTACACCAGATTATGGCTTATGGTATCCTAAGGATACTAATTTCACCTTGAGTGCTTATACCAATGTAGATTGGGCTGGTTGTGTGGATGACCGGAAGAGTACCAATGGGGGTGCTTTCTTTCTTGGCAGAAGATTGGTTTCTTGGTTAAGTAAGAAACAAGACTTAGTTTCTTTATCCACTGTAGAGGAAGAATATATTGCTATAGCATCCTACTACACACAAGTTTTGTGGATGAAGCAAATTCTGAAAGATATTGGAGTGATATGTGATGATCCCATTCCTATTTTCTCTGACAACACAAGTTCTATAAACATTTCAAATAATCTGGTGATGCATTCGAGAACAAACATATATCTATCAAATATCATTTCTTGAGAGAGAAAGTGTTGGAAAATGAAGTCAGGTTGGAGTATGTGTTAACAAAGGAACAAATTGTAGATATATTTATGAAGGCTCTTCTGAAGGATACTTTTGAGTATCTTAGGGAGAGGTTGGGGATCATTGGCCCTCTGAACTAGGTGCACATGGAGGTGCATCAGTCCAATGAATTCACAGATTCTTCATTTATCTAGATTGATGAATGGGTCTACTCCGCAAGGGGAGTAGAATTTTTTTTTTTATTGTTGTAGTATGAATTGAATGGGTATACTCCTAAGGGGGAGCAATCAGAGCTTTTGATCTTTTCCATTGATGTGAAAGGGGGAGAGAAAGTCATGTGAACAGAAGTAAGAAACGAAAGAAAAAGGTGTTCTCCTGAAATATTGTGTAGATTGTTGTCTTTGATGGTTTTTCACATCATATGTTTCCATCAATGACAAAGGGGGATATTTTTGCAAGTATGAGCAAGTTTAGTGGTATTGTCATGTTAATGTTGTCATTGATGTCAACACAGTTCAGTATGTTGCAGATTGTGCATGTATAGTTGAGATGTTGTTGAGATGTGAGTACATGGAGCTATCTTTATGATGTTGTAGATGTGTTGAAATGATGGGTTTTTGAGTGCTTAAATTGATAAAATTAATAAATAGAGAAGTTAGAGTTATGTAAGTGTTCAAAATGTGCTTTGGTATGTGCTCCGCGTTTCTTCTATGTTGATCCTATGCTTGTGCACATCTGAAGGGTTATTGTTGATGATTTAATGGTGATATCTATTGAGTTCTAGCTTCTACTTTGATGGTGTGTGAAATTTGTGTTCACTGGTGTGTGAACTATTCTGGTAGAGTTGGTTTTCTGTGGATGAAGAGAAATGCTTCTGCTCCGCAGTCCACTATTTTGTTTTAGGTCTTATGGATCTGGAATATTTCGTGTAATGGTGTTCTCTAGGTTCTAGCAAAGACGTTTGTGGTTTGGTGATCCAGAAATTGAGTTTCAGAGTTGTTGTATGTGTTTGCATAGTCTAGATAAACTGATGGAAGGATTTCTATGATCAAAGGTTGTTATACTTGCTACTGATATATCTAAAGGAACCTAAAATGTGTTCTTATGCATTATGAAGTGTGTTACATCATCTACATGTTATCTTCTTGTTGGGAAGCATGTACTTCAATGTTCACTTGTGTTTTCATTAGGTTTACTCGACCTAGTGTTTACACTTCATATGAGGAAATTAAATTTATTTAAGGAAGCATGTGATTGATCTGGGACATTATTGTTGGTCTTGGTTAAGTGTTTATTTGGTCCACTCTCATTCCTTTCCACTGTGGGAATATTGAGTTGTTGACCTAATTTGAATTTATGAATTGAAGCTTATGTGGCCGACCTTGGAGAAAGTTTCTAAGGTTGAAGATGTTATAAAAACAAGTCAAGTTGTGAAGAATTGAATGATGTAAAGTAACGAAGTAAGCCACAAGTGAAGAGCAGGGTTGTGTGAAAATGAGTTGAGGCAACCGTACTTCATTGTCTTAGATTCCTGAAAGTAGTGAGTTGAAGGTTTCTACAATCTTTTGATCAAGGCTGTAGATGTACGTAAATTTTTGTGGTGGATCCTTTATTTTCTTTTGTATCAATAGGCAGTGAGCCTCCTTGTTGGATAGTGAGTCCTTTATGTAGGCAGTGAGCCTTTGTATCTGGATAGTGAGTCTTCTTCTGGGAAGTGAGCCTTTCTATTTAGTTTTTCTATCACTTTATATTGTGAGTTAATCCTCACTATGTTTTTTCCCTCATTGGGTTTTCCACATAAAATTTGGTGTTCTTTGTGTTGATTTGGGTTTTTGTTATCTGCGTTTCATGTTCATACTTAAAAACAAAACAATGTGGTTGTGAAGTTAATAAGTGTTGAAGTATTGAGTTTAAATTTGGTGACAACTGATTCACCGCCCCCTCTGAGTTGTTCTATGCCTTTTAACATCATCTTGATGTTATTTTAGTGGTGAATGGTTCTTTTCTTTAAACTATTGAATTATTTTGTATGTAGTTGTGATGCATTCTAGTGAAATACAAAATAGTTGATTCTTTATTTTATTTGTTTCTCTGAAAATGCATGGATAATAACTAGAAGCCATTAATTTCTTAGGCCTTATGTCTCTTAACTTTGATTTTCTTATATTTTTCTTTATAAGTGATTTGAATTAGTGAAACTTTGGAAGGTGATGCATGCTTTATTTGTTAAGGTCTTTACATCACTAAATTTTCTAAGTTAAACTGATTTGTGAAAACTAGCAAGCCCCTTATGTTTAACAATAATTACACAATGAACCTTGAGCGAACCTAGTGCATCAAGTCTTGGCATTCCCGATCCTTGGTATAGCCAAATTCCTCAACCTAGAAATTTTGTGACTCTTTTGAGAAAGATAGGTTATGTTGTTTGAATAGAAAATCTTTATCTGCATGTTGTTGTGCGTGTAACAACCATATCAAGAGGATTGAGCACCCCATGCATAATATTTTTATGTAATTGTGTGATATTATAGGGTAAGTGTTCATTTGGTGAAGAGAAACCCAATTAGAACATGTTGTAGTATTAACTAGGTTAAGAAGGCTAGATATAGAAAGCTCATTAACTAAAGTATTGTATATGTTACAAGTAGGAATTGTTTGAGAAAAAGTTAACGAAGTACAATTGAAATATTCTAAAGCATTATCTAATATAAAATTCTTCATTAGAAAATATATTATCAAATGTAGTAAACATTTTAGAAGAAGGCGAAACGTTAGGTTTAGTAAAATGTAAAAGTTGGGAAATTTGATTCCTAATTTATGTTTAAGATTTCAACTAATCCCTTTTACTAGATAAAACGAAAGAGCATAATTTATTATTATTTATGATAGAATAAACAACATTTTTTTGGTTTTATCTATGTGTATCTTTATCTCATTAAACTATGTTTATTTTGTTTTGTAAATAAATTATAGATCTAGGAAATGAAAAATAGAGGGAAAAAAAAGAAGATAAAGTACAAAATGAACTATAGAAAAGAAAACTAAACTATTTATGTGCGATGTTGTCCCATATCAATGCTATCATCTAAGAACCTTAGAAAACTAAACTATTTTTATAGATTGAACAAATTCCTACACTCATGATCCTAATGTACATAAAATAGAATCTAAAAATGATTCATAACTGAGAGAAAAGAATAGAATATGATATAAGGAGATGGTCAATAAATCAATTAGATTGAATAAATAGATATCATGAAAGATGAAAAATATTAAATTTCCGGTCCAAATTGAGTCTTCAAATACACTTATAAACTAAGATAGAGGAAAAATAGAAAACCAAAATGATCAAACCTCGATTTTGACCTTTCAACCTCCATGAATTATCAAATGATGTAAGAATGATTGGATTCAATGTATTCTCTTAATCCTGAAAGCATCTAAAATATAATAACAAAATAATAAAATAACCTATGAGTTGTATAATCTCAAGTCTAAAGTAAAAGTATAATGGGATATAGAACCCTAAAGTGCCAAACAAGGGAGTGCAATTTTCAAACTAACGACAAGACAACTATATGCAAATCTATCTCAAGACGACTGAAAGAGTGAGAATGGTAGCAAGAATAATAAGAATGATGTAAAGAGACTCACTAAGTAGTTATAAGATTTAACAAAACAGTAAACACGAGTATTACCTCACCTGAGAAACAGTCCAAAGTTGCAACTCAGGCAAGCAGTCAGGACGGAATAAACTACATTATAGTCAAGGTTGCCATAACATGCTCCAAGCGGACAGAGATGGCACAAAACAATTACAGTAGCACAGCCCAGATTTAAACAACAATAGAAACAGAGCATATTGCTGATCCAACTGGAAAGCAATATGGTATTTGATAACAAATGCTGTTTATAAATCCACAATCTTTGAAATAACTTCAACCTCCTATAACTAGACCACTGGTCGGTATAACTAAATGGGTTTAAATTTTACCTGAGTATTGTACCAGACCCAGTTCCGTTAACCATCAGAAGTAATGTTTATTGACTCAAATTGTCTCAGTCATTGGCACACTGTTACGTCAATGTCCTATGTTCATTGACGTGAAGCTTAATCTGCTATCGTTCAACGAAGACAATTTCCACGGTAGATGTTCGGACAAAACATGTACGTTGATAAGCTGCCTTTGGCGTTGCCATGCAATTGGTGTGTCTGCCAACAGAATCTGATCTATGTTGAATTATTGAGTACGGCTGATGGTCACAGCAAACGACTCCAATCATTCAACATATGAACCGGATTATTCGCTTTCGAGTGAATAATGACGGTGCCGACTTTACTGAATGGCTCATCGCAGACGACTTGAAGCCATTCAACAAGGCTTTTTAATCTGTGTTCTCCAATTAGGGTTTGGGGGAACGGAGAGGATAATTTTGACGGTTATCCTCATAGATATATATAGTAATGTAGTCATAGGGGAAGGGAAACAATAATCATTATATTTAGTTTCACGCATCTTAATTTCTTAAGTGGTCAGATTTTGACAATTTTTTTTTGGTTTCTTTGTATGTAATTTAAAAGCTTATAGCTATTGTTTCGACTTTTGGGTAGTTACAATGAACACGAGAGGATTCGTTATGTACACAAAGGTCAAAAAGTGGTCATTTCAAGTTGACATTCAATTCATAATCTTTAGTGTCCTGATAACTATTCACTTTGATCACCACAAAATTTGCACAATTGATCCAATACATATCCACAAATGTCCCAGTAATCGTGCACTATTGGTACCAATAAAGGTGCAGAATTCCAATTAAGTACTTTTTTTGTAACTATTGGGTATAAAGTAGACAATTATTGGTACATTTGAAAAAATTTAGTGGGCTTTTAATTAGCATGCATCAATGAACAATTATTGGAACATGGATGGTAACTAGGGCCTTCCCCCTAGATGGTCTAATGAAAGATTATTTATTCATATTATCGAAACATAAAAAATTATAGATTTTAAGTAAAAAAACATAATAAAAATTAAACTTTTATGAAAATATAAAACATAAAATGATTCAGGACAATGAATTAATTGTATTTATTCATTGTAACAAAGATTACATTAAAATTTGATATTAATAGATTATATCTAGGACAAATGCATATCAAGATCCACAACTCATCCAAATCTATGGTCTTCAATCTATTGTTTCTCTTCCTTCACTTTTCTCTTTCAATGAATTGCCACCTTCTTTTAGAAATTCTTTTATGTAGTAAGGCAACACTAACCAAAATATAGTACACTATACTGTGCATTGTTGGTGTAGGTTTTTATTCTCCTGGTGGGTTATTTTATTTTCTCTTAGTTATAGGTTTTTTCTACACTTTTATTAAGTTTGCTTAGTGTAATGTCAAAAATTGTATCCCATGCAAGTTCGCATTTTATAACCTCCCCTTTAGCTTAATTAAATTTGATATTGTAATGTCCCCTTCACCTAACCTTAATCTTGTCATCAACCCTTCTATTTTCGGTGGTTAAAATGAACTTTTGATGTAGACGTCTATGTGAAACAAAAACATCTCAAAAATATTTTTGCTTGCATAGGAATTGAGATGTTACACTTTCAGCCTACCCACAAAGTGTAACACCTTTGCAAATTGCAAACACACCAAAAATGCCCCTTTGCATGCCTATATCCATTTCATACTTCCCATTTGTCCCTTCAATTATATTCAATCCTTCACTCTCTATTGCTCATTCTTTCAATCTTCTTCATCTTCCACTCTCATTTTTTCCACTCTATCAAGCTCTCTTGCATCTTGGCTCTCTACACTAGCTCTTTGGCATTCTCCTGGCACATCTTGGGTGTGGCATGTTGTTCCTTTTGACATCACTATCCTGCTAAAGGGATGGTAACTACATTCTTTGTTTACATTGCATTATCATCTTTACTTTTAGTAACACATTATCATTCTAATTTGTCTATCTATTATATTTATCTTGTCTATCATCTATTTTCTTTTCTATCTATCTATCTGGCTATCTATGGAGGTGAGAACAACTATGTGGAGGTTTGGCTAAGGCAAGTGTCTAAAATAGTCCCAATAATTTTCTCATTTTTATATGTGCAAGTTTTGAAGGTGTAGCTTTGCGGGAGGCTTTGTGTATGTACCTCTTGTGAGTCTCCCTTTCTTCCTTTTTATTTTCATCATTTCCTTCCCATCTATTTTCTTCTATATTATTTAGTGTGTTTTTGTTATTCTATTAGTTAAACACATCTTTGAGATTTTAGTTGTTGAATAGTTAGTATGTTCATTGTTGTCTCTATGATAAAATTAGTTTTGCATCTGTACAAGACTACAATGCATCATGGGGATGTTTATGTGTCGTGCTATCATCCTTGGCCAAGATCTTTCCAGTTTACTCATGATACTTATGCAACCCGCTCTTTCGATCTCTAAAACTCTCATGCTTTAATTCAATATAAAACACAAAATATAAAAAAACTCCCTTGTCTTTCCACCCTTGTCATCTGAGCTTTGTTCCTTGAGGTAGTCGAGGAACTTTCACCCCCTTTGGGATCATATCATTTGGGGTGTCTAATTTCCTCCTCTACATTTTGGTGAACCTGATGTGAATTTATCCTTACCTTAATCTTTTGTAATAAAACTTTTCTCTTGTTTGGGCATCTATTGGACTAATCAACACATAATTATAAGAAGATTTTGAATTTTACATATGGGTTCAAGAAGATAATACAGTCCACCATGTTCAAGTCCTGTGTTGATCAGTTCACTATAGGACTGTTGTTGGTGTGAATAACGTCTTGTACCTAGTTAATCTTTTACTAGGAACTTAGGGGACTTAGTTCACATGTTAAGTTTACTTAGGATATAAACTTTCTTCTAGAAGTCATAGTTGTCTTATATCTAGACTTTACATTATCCTAGGTAGTTATGAGTTAGTTGTCACATGTGATAAGATTAAGACACTTGTCATGATCTTGTCTAATCCTATCTCTATCCTTGTCGTTATAAGCAAGGAATCTCTAGCATATTTTGTATTGTATTGTATTTGATCATATTGCAATTCTTGTTTGGTGGAATAACATCTTCCATTGTTGCTTCTCTATATTTCTTGTGGAGGTTATTTGGTGTTACAGATTGAAGATCTTGGTTGCTCACTTCAACATGTTGTTAGAGATTTGAATCTTACAAGACCATTCCTTTTTTGATTAGAGAATTTTTACCATTAAGTTTTCTATTGGGATTTGAGTTTCTTTTATGATCTTCCAAATTCCTCATATGCTCTTCTCTTGCATCTCAATACGATCTTGAGAATCAGAAAGGGTTTTTAAATATTTGTTAATCCTATATTGCATGTATGAATTTTGGTGAGATTTGATGATTGTAGCACTTTTGGCTAGTGTGGTAGTATTTTGGGTTGTCCCATTGTGTCTAGGAGGCTTGGGAAAGTCAGATTTGGCTTTTGTTTCACTCAATTTGTTCACCATTTGCAACTTTGGCAAACAAGGGTTTGAAGCTTAGATCTAGTGAACAAAATTTTACAACATTTTTTGCAAAAAATAGCCTTGCCATTGCATCCCGAAGGCCATTTGCATGAATTTTAACCAAAAAAATTCCTATATTCAACAAAATTTGATTTTGAGCCAATTTTTTTTTGCAAGGGAGGTTGTATGCCCCCCCCCCCGGCTAGGTATGCATGTGTCAAAAATTAAAAATTCTAAAAATATTATTTACTCAAGCGGTTTTTTTTTTCTTTTAGAAAAAAAATAAAAAAATATGTGATGCTAAATATTAATTTTGGGCATATTAAATATTATTGTTGGGGGATTTGTTTTTTGGCTGCGGGTCGTACTATAAGTCTACAAACATTGTTAGCTTTGACCAAATTTTTTCCTATTGGCATTGTATTGTATTGATCATATTGTATCATATTGAAATTCTTGTTTGGTGGAATAACATCTTGCATTGTTTCTTCTCTCTATTTCTTATGGAGGTTATTTGGTGTTGTAGATTGAAGATCTTGTTTGCTCACTTCAACATGGTTTCAAAAAATAGATATAATAGTTTTTTAGTACTAAGCGCTTTTGTTTTAAGCACTCTAAGTACTGTGCTAAGGGATTTAGCTCATGACCAAACATCACAGATTGCAACCACAAACTATGGCTAAGGAAAAAACCACCAACGAAAGGTGTTTAAGTCTTTAAATTACCAGTCATAAATAGTAACTGCCAGTGATAACTACTTGGAGTAACGTGCCATGTGACTAGAGCCGCAAAACCGCATGTCTTTTTTGTCACCGCCCAACACCAGGTCACATGAGCGACCAATGACCAACACCAGGGAATTGAATTTTTGCACCTGGTTAGCACTTTTTGCACCTAGTTACCCTTGGAAGAATTTTCCTTTTCTAGGCCTTTTTTTTCAATTTTGCATAAATTTTCGCCACGATGTTGGATTTTTTAAAATGAGATATCATCGAAAAACTGGTTCGATGAAATTCACAGTGGTGTAGGTTATTTTTTCTAATTTTTCCATTTTTTTGCTATTTTTTTAGCTCAAAGGTATAGGCACATTTATTACTTGTAACTGGCATAACTTTTGCGTACAAAGTTGAATTTTGACATTTTTTTGTGAAATTGCTCAAAAAATCACAAGGAATTTGTTTGTAACCTCTATTTCCAGTTTTGGTAAGCTCTTTTTTTCTAAAAGTTGTAAGATAATTATGTTATAAATAGTTGATTTGAGCTTGTCACATGTACAAATTACAAAATTTCTTCATTGTACTTTGTTGGGGAGGTTGCAAATTGAGTTTTAACACATTTTGGGGAGGGTGAAATGAACAATTTAAGTTCCACATTGTATTCTTTCTTTTGGTGTTCATGGTGGATCTAACACATTTTGGGGAGGGTGAAATAAACAATTTAAGTGCCACATTGTCTTCTTTCTTTTGGTGTTCATGGCGGATCTAAGACAAATTGAACCACTCACTCCACACAACTCTCATACATGGAAGCTAAAAATGACTCAATTGTTACAATCTAAGGGTCTATGGTCAATGTTAGATGTAGAACAACCTAAATTCACAAAAGATTATAAAAAAATTATCTATAGATGTAAAATGGATGAAGCAAAATGGCTCATTGGCTTACATGTATATGATAACTTGTTTCATATTGCAAAGTGTAAACCAACCAAGAATTCTTGGGATAAACTTGAAGAATTGTATGGTAGAAGTAGTTAGTTCAGAGTCTTGCAACTTCAAGTGGATCTACAATCACTCTTTCTAGATGCATTTCCTTCAATTCATGATTTTCTTACATAATTCAAGTTGGTTTTTTCTTCTACTTTCTATTCAACTATGGATTCCATGGGGAAAGATTATAAAATTCCTTCATTTGAGTTATTTGGTGAGCATCTTATTAGGGAGGAGGCCAAATTGATTCAGTTTGATGCACTACCTTGTTCTGAGAATCATGCTCTAATGGCTCAATCATCCAGGGTTAAAGGAAAGGATAAGAAGAAGCCCAAGAAATAATCATCTTCAAGCAGTGAGACTCCCTCCAAACCAAAGTAGAAAAAAAATCAATAGTCCACTCCATCTCCTTCTTCTTCTACCTCTAGAGATTCTTCTTCCAAGTCCAAGAAAAAGAAAGGATATCCTTGTTCATTTTGTGGCAAAACTCAGCATGATGTAGCTCATTGTTTTAAGAGATTAGAAGCCTTGAAGGAAGCTATGAAGAAGCATAATGTCTTAGTGCCTAAGTCTTCTTCCATGGGTAAAGGGTAAGCTCTTTCAGCATGGTCCATTCATTCATCTTCAGATAGTTGGATTCTTGATTCAGGTGCTTCACATCACATGACCAATTCACGTGATCTTCTCGATTCCATTGTTCATACTTCTACTTCTCAGATTGTAGTTGGTAACTCTTCACAGATTCCATTTTTGGGGACAGCCTCTATTTCAGATGCTAGATGGGTGCATTGAGGATGTTCTTCTTGTTCTTGATATTTTAGTGAATATACTTTCCATATATTAGATTTTTCATTTTGGAGATGGAAAGTTAGTTGAGCTTACTCCACATAATGTGACTTGTAGACACATAAAATTGACCTAGGCCTGCAAGTTCTATTTGCTCCATATTTCTTCCTAACATAATTAAAATATTTAATTATGTCCTATGGTACAGATTCAACTACTAATTAAATAATTCATAATTATTTAATTAATTCATGTCTTTTATTCCTCTTGATTATTTAAATAAATAAATTTTATTTATTTATTTAAATACGTCACTAATCTTCTAATGTCTCCCTATGATTAAATCAATTCTTAAATTTATTTAATTATCTTTTTTCCATTATTTCTTCCTGATTATTTAAATAAATAAATTTTATTTATTTATTTAAATACGTCATTAATTTCTAAATGTCTTCTTAGAATTAAATAAATTCTTTAATTTATCTAATTATTGTCTACCTTAACCTTTTCACAATTTTATGTAAAATTAATAAAGAAGAGAAGTCAAAGTGATGAATGCGTTTAGATAGTGCTCCAATATGTGCTCTACATTTCTCCTATGTTGATCCTATGCCTATGTGGTTCTGAAGATTTCATAACGGTGATCTGATGGTGATATATTCTAAGTTTCAGTTTCTGGTGAGATGGTATGTGAAAGTTGTGTCCAACGGTATGTGCGTTCTACTAGTAGAATTGATCTTTTGTGGACTAGGAGAAATGTTTTTTCTTTGCATTCCTCCAATGTTTTGTTTAAGATCTTGCAGATCTGAGATTTGTCTTATGATGGTGTTCTTTGTGTTTTGGAAAAGAAGGTTAAAGTTTGGTAATCTAGAAGTCATATTTCTATATTCCAATGTAGGTTTGCATAGTTCAGATGATCTGGTGAAAGGTATTCAGTGTATGAAGTATATTGTTTTTGGCGCAGACATATCTAAAGAAATCTGAGATGAAGTCTCATGAATAATGAAGCGTGTTGAGGTGTCTGTGTGTCATCTATGTGTTGGGAAGCATGTGCATCATTGTTCATTTTTATTTTCATTAGTTTTGGCCAACCTAGTGTTTACACTTCATTCGAAGAATAAAAACTAATTAAGGAAGTGTGTGATTGATTCAAGAATGTTATTTTTTATCTTGAAAAATAATTTTATTGGTCCACTAGTATTCCTTTCCACCGCAAGAATTTTGAGTTTCCAACCTAATTTGAATTTATGAAATGGATTATTTATGGCTGACCCTGGTAAATTCTTCTAAGGTTGAGAATGGTATAAGAGTAGGTCAAATTGTGAAGAGTTGTATGACAAGTGTGATGCAAAGTGATGAAAGTAAGCCACAAATCATAAGAGCAGAAGTGTGTGAGTGTGAGTGAGTTGAGCCAGTTGATTTTATTGTGTTAGATTCCTGAAGGCAGTGAGCTAAAGGTTTCTGCAATTCTTTTTCAAAGTTGTGAATTTGTGTTAAATGTTGTGTTGGATCTTTTGTTCTCTTTTGTATCTATAGGCAGTGAGCCTCCTTGTTGGATAGTGAGCCTTTGTATTTAGACAATGAGTCCTCTTCTTGGCAGTGAGCCCTTGGAAGTGAGCCTCTATATTTAGTTTTATAATCTTTATATTGTGAGTTAACCCTCATCGTGGTTTTTCCCTGATTGGGTTTTCCAAGTAAAAATCCGGTGTTCATTATGTTGATTTACTTTCTGTTATTTATGTTTCATACTCATATTTAATAATAGAATAGTGTGGTTGAAAGTGATAAAGTTTTAAGTTTGAATTTGTGTAAAAATTGATTCAGCCCCCCTCTCAGTTGTCCTGCGCCTATTTAACAATTGGTATCAGAGCTTTTGGTTCCTTGTGTAGAGCTTAACCACTTAAGGAAGATCCAATGGCGCACAAGTTGGTGATCACTATGTTTGATGGAACTGACTACAATGATTGGAAGGGATAGATGAGAGGATATATTATGTCTCTTGGTTTCAAGACTTGGAAGGTTGTAGAGAGAAAGTATACACCTCCGTCTAGTGGTGTTAATTCTACAGATGAGATATTTGCTTATGAAGAAAATGAGAAGGCAAAGTATGCAATTTGCAGTGGTTTATCTAAAAATGAGTGAGTTAAGGTTAATTCTCTGGATACTACATATGAAGTTTAGAAGAAGTTGGAAGACATGTATGAAGGAAATGAAAAGGTGAAATTGACAAAGAGACTAGAGGTAAAGCATAGATTTGTGAACCTGAAGATGGAATATGGTGAAGAATTTACAAGTTTCTTTCAGAGAGTTGAACTAGTAACAAATGAAGTTAGAAATAAAGGATGAAAACTATTAGATGAAGATATAATTGAGAAGATCCTGATCACCTTACAAGAATGTTACAGTGACAAGATCTTTATTATTGAAGAAACGTATGATCCTAAGAAGTACACTCTAGAAGATTTGTTCAACACCTTGCAATCATTTGATAAATGGAAGTTATGAAAAGACGACAAGACAAAAGAGAAGACAAAAATGACATTTAAGGCTTTGAAGATTGAAGAACCGAATAGCGATGATGAAGAGTTGGAAGAAAACCTCACCAGGAAATTGAAGAAAGGCATCAGAAAGTATAAAGGTATGTTACCCTTTAAATGTTTCAATTGTGGTAACATTGGTCATTATGCTTCGAGATGTACGAATAGGGCTACACACAAAAAGAACAAGGATTATAAGGATAAGAAGTATAAGAAGCTATACTATGTTAAGGAAGAGGCATGTATTTCTGATGATGAATTTGAAAATGAGGTTGATGATAGTGAATACTTATTCTTAGTCTTGGAAAATAAATCTGTATCCACTAACTCTAGAAAATGTGTAAGTAAGAAGGCTCCAGAGGTTAAGAAGAATGTGATGGAAGGTACCTTGGTTACCATTTTTTATACAAGACAAGATGAAGAATGTTGGGTAATTGATAGTGGATGTTCAAATCACATGACTTGAGATAAGAGTAAGTTCACTAAACTTGAAAAATATGATGGTGGTTTAGTTATATGTTTGGTGATAATTCAGGAGCTAAGATCTGTGTTAAAGGATCAATTAGTTTTGATGGAGTGCACAATACTGATGATGTATATTATGTGAAGGGTTTGAGGCATAACCTTCTACGTGTTGGTCAGATGTGTAGGAATGTCTTTAATTTTTTTTTTAGAATAATACCTATGAAATTAAGAAAGGATCTGAAAATGTGTTGGACTCAAGCAACACTGAGAGGGGGGTGAATCAGTGTTGTGCAATTTTTAATATTATTAATCTATTCTCTCAAGTGTCTAAGACATTTAATCAAAAGAAAGATGCATGAACATAGAACAATAAACCACACCACCATAACACAAGGATTTTTACTTGGAAACCTGGTTAAGGGAAAAACCATAGTGGAGGTCAATCCACAAATTTTGAGTACTCAAAATATAAGTGTTTTACAAAATGGGAATGCACTTGCATTCAGGCACACTGCCTAGAGCTCACTACTCAAAATGAGGAAGGACCACTACCTTACAAATTTTTTGGATTACATCAAATGGTTGAACTGAGAAAATAACATCTATAAATGCCTTATTACAATTCTGGTTAGGCTTATGGATCTGATTCTGGATCTTCTATTGATATTCATAATACACATCCACACACATCGAACACTTCACACATACACCAAAATGAATTTACTGATCTCATATATATATATATATCTTCTACCAAGAATCTAGTCGCTATATGTTGGCTTTAATAAAATAGAAAATATCTTCCAACTGTTGGCTCAAATCATGAACAATATTTAATGCGCATCCACCAAAGTCAGCCGTAGCATAGTTAGGACCCAAAAAAAATCTCCAACACAAAAAAATCCTTCAAATTTTTTTTCCTTACACATCTGCAACACCCAACATTCACTTAGTCAACTTTTATATATTGATGAACAGAGAATCAAACTACCAAATCTCCTAACTTGTACACTACTCGATGAAGAAGCTATACTATGTTAAGGAAGAGGTAGGTATTTCTAATGATAAATTTGAAAATGAGGTTGATGATAGTGAATGCTTATTCTTAGTCTTGGAAAATAAATATGTATCCACTAACCCTAGAAAATGTGTAAGTAAGAAGGCTTTGGAGGTTAAGAAGAATATGATGGAAGGTACCTTGGTTACCATTTTTCATGCAAGATAGGATGAAGACTATTGGGTAATTGATAGTGGATGTTCAAATCACATGACCAGAGATAAGAGTAAGTACACTAAACTTGAAAAATATGATGGTGGTTAGTTATGTTTGTTGATGATTCAAGAGCTAAGATATGTGGTAAAGGTTCAATTAGTTTTGATAGAGTGCACAATATTGATGATGTATATTATGTGAAGGGTTTGAGGCATAACCTTATAAGTGTTGGTTAGATGTGTAAGAATGGTTTTAAACTTGTGTTTTAGAATAATACATGTGAAATTAGGAAAGGATCCGAAAATGTGTTGGACTCAAGCAACACTTAGAGGGGGGGTGAATCAGTGTTGTGCAATTTTTAACATTATTAATCTGTTCTCTCAAGTTTCTAAGACATTCAATCAAAAGAAAGATGCATGAACATAGAACAATAAGCCACAACACCATAACACAAGGATTTTTACATGGAAACCTAGTTAAGGGAAAAACCACAGTGGAGGTCAATCCACAAATTTTGAGTACACAAAATATAAGTGTTTTATAAAATGGGAATGCACTTGCATTCAGGCACACTACCTAGAGCTCACTACTCAAAATGAGGAAGGACCAATTCCTTAAACAAAAAATTTGGATTACATCAAATGGTTGAACTAAGAAAATAGCATCTATAAATGCCTGATTACAATTCCGATTAGGCTCATGGATCAGATTTTGGACCTTCTATCTGATTTTGCACTTCACTCTACTCTTCCTTAATTCGCTTCACAAAAATTCTCTCCTGCACAAATGAAAATCGCTTAACTACTCTTCTGATATTTGCAATACACATCCACACACATCGAACACTTCACACATACACCAAAATGAATTTACCGATCTCATATATATATCTGCTACCGAGAATTCAGTCACTATATGTTGACTTTAATAAAATATAAAATATCTTCTAATTGTTGGCTCAATTCATGAAAAATATTTAATACGCATCCACCAAAGTCAGCCATAGCATAGTTAGGACCCAAAAAAAATCTCCAACACAAAAAAATCCTTCAAAGAATTTCTCCTTACACATCCACAACACCCAACATTCACTTAGTCGACCTTTATATATTGATGAACATAAAATCAAACTATTAGATCTCCTAACTCGTACACTACTCAATCTACAATAGCACAAAACTTGAGAATAACACATTTCATATACCCAACAAATTTCCCTGAGATCCATAGCCAAAACTATTAGACTAATAATGCAAACCACTTGACAAATTCAACTCTATCTGGATACCCTGTTCTTCACTCTTTCTTCTGGTATAGTCAGATACTATAGTGCAGACTAGATCAATGACTTCAATTGCCATCAATGAAAACACTAGAAGCCATATGCCAAAAATCTCCCCCTTTGGCATTAATGGCAACACTTAGTGAAAAATGACTAAGTGTCGAAACCTTCAAAACTTCAAAATGTCATAGTTGACAGAGCTCAACAAAACTCCTCCTAAGTTTGATGAGGAATTTTTCACTGCTCTCTCTCCCCCTTTGACATTAATGACAAAAATATAATAAAATATTTTCTCCCTCCCCTTATGAAATGTAACCAAAAACTTATGCAAAAACTTGAATAAATATAGCTACTATTTGAAGATTATTTTGTACAAGTTTTTCCTTCATCTCTAGAAGAAATTTCTTCCATGCTTCCACTACAATCCCGATGATTATGATTATACTATTGTTTTCAGATGTCCAATTGATAATCTTAATGAGGGATTCTGGAATTATAAAGGAATCTTCCAATACTTCTCCCTTCCTTAGTAACTCAATCAATTTTTCCATCCTGTATTTAGTTATATCCTTCACTTTCCAAAAGGTGTTAGCAATCCTATTCTTGGTGTTCTGAACATTTGTATGCTTTGTTTGTAATTCCTGAATTCTTTTCCCAATATTGTTCATCTTTGTTTCAATTTGATCAAGCTTCTCTTTGTACTTTCTGATTGCATGAGGTCATTGAAGACAATAGTTATAAATGTTGTTTGTTGTACTTATACATTGACTTAGATCATTCATGTGCTTTTTCAGCCTAGTAAGTGATAATTTTTATTGCTTCTTTAGGTGTAGGATCACTTCTTCTTCCTTATTATGAGACTCAAAGTCCATGATTTCCTTAATACATTCAATCATCTTTTCTGGCAACTTATTATGCAAACTCTTGAGTTTGATATGATTGTGCACAAGATGAGCACTTAGTATGCTTAAGATCATGTCCCGCTCATATGAAGGTCTGATATACCATATATTCACAATTTTTTGCATTCCATCTTCCTCATGAATAAGCTGCAATAACTCTTCTTTGGTTAGATCACTTTCTCCTTCACTTCCTTCTTTCTTTTCCTTTTCTTGTTCTAGTTCAATTGTTTCCAGTTCTTTTCCTAGGGTGTCCTTAGATTCCTTATCATATTCCTTATCTGGTATGTCCACAATTACTTGTTCTTTTCCTTTCTCTTCAAATTTTGAAGTCTTGCATGTTGATGGTGTATAAACATCAATTTATTTTTCTCTTCACTTCTTTCTCTCCATCTCACCAGAGGAGGAACCAACTTCAAGTCCTCTTACCGGAATGGAAACAACAGTTGATCCAAACTTCCTTAATAGACCCTTAAAGAAAATTTCATATACTTGATCATAGTTTTCCAAATTGTTAGAGTATATGTAAATTTTCTTGCAAACTGGTTCACTTTCTTCCCACATTACATTGCCATTCGAGGGTAAGCAATTTAGAAATTACCAAGCCTGAAAGGGTAACCTGTCTCATTTTTCAATTGTACATTCTCCATCAATTGATCTTTCAATAATTCGCAAAGATCAAAATCTTGATCTTCCGTTATCATCTTGTGTGAAATGTAAACACCTACCAAAGTTGCACCTTCTCTGTTTCTAAAAAAGATTTTGTAGGATATTCCATGCACAATGTACCTTGTCATTGAATCTTTGATTTTGGATATTATTAACGCCCTTTGATCTCCAGTTACTCTGGTTAGGGTTTCAACTTCTTTGTTTCAAATTGACTTCTTCTTCGACACATACCCAACTTTGCGTAACCCAGTTATAGCTGCAAATGCTTCTTTTGAGATATGATAGGGTTTATCCAAAGTTAGAATGTCATCATTCAATCTATCCAAAATAAACTCAATGACTTTTGTACTTCCAAAATAGGGAAATTCACTCCAAATATCCAAGATCTTGTGTTTTTACTCTTTCAACCATTTCAATTAATCATGTGACAACATATTTCTTTTGGCTCTAATCTTCTCAATACTATATTCGTCTAATTTTATCATCCCTTTGATTTGTTCCATTTTTCCTTCCATACACATGTCTTGAAAATACCAAAGAAGTTCTTCAACTGTACACCAAATTAAAAAATTTCAATATAACAGAAGTACCTAATGGATTATGGTTTCATCGCCGAATCCAATGTATTGGATGTATATTGAAGAGAATAAATACATACTATTGTTTATGTTCTTAATAGAGTTTAGATTAGACACAATAGCACAAAGACACCTTTTGAGCTATGGACTGGTAAGAATCCTACTGTAAAATATTTTAAGGTGTTTGGAAGCAAATGTTATATTAAAAGGGATGATGAAAACCTTGGAAAGTTTGATGCTAGATGTGATGAAGGAATATTTATTGGATAATCTACTACTAGCAAAGCATACAAATGCTTTGACAAAAGATTGAGGAAGATTATAAAAAGTGCTAATGTGAAAGTTGATGAAGACATACACAAACCTTTGAGATAAGTGAGGTTGAACCTGATGATCCTATCTATGGACATGTACCTGAGGAGAATAAAGAGAAGGAAGAAGAAGAGAAAGAAGGACAAACTGAAGAAGAAGAGAATGAGCCAAAACCGGTTGGAAGGACTGCTAAGTATGTACAAAAGAATCATCCAGAAGAACAAATAATTGGAAACAAGAGTGAAGGCCTAAATACAAGAAGCAGAGTTACAACTAAGGTAAATTTGTGTTTAATTTCTTGAATAGAACCTATATCTGTAAGTGAAGCATGTGAAGATGAAAGATAGATGAGAGAAATGAAAGAAGAGCTACAAAAAATAGAAAATAATTAGACATAGGAACTAGTCCCTAGGCTTGTGAATAAGAATGTGATTGGCTCGAAATGGGTGTTCTAGAATAAGCTAAATGAAAATGGAGAAGTTTTAAGAAATAAGCAAAGATTGGTATGCAAAGGATATTCACAAGTTGAAGGAATAGTTTTTGAAAGAAACATTTTCCCCTATGGCTAGAATGAAAGCTATCAGGATGCTTTCTGGCATTCTCTACCCACAAGGACTTTAAAGTGTATCAAATGGATGTTAAATCAAATTTTCTAAATGGTGAATTGGAGGAAGAAGTGTATATGGAACAACCTAAAGGGTTTCAATTGTCTGACAAACCAGACATGGTTTATAAATTGAAGAAGGCATTGTATGGACTGAAGCAAGCTCCTAGAGCTTGGTATGCAAAATTGTACAAATACTTGAAAAAGCAAGGATTCATCAAGGATTTTGCTGACAACAATCTCTACTTCAAAGTACAAGGTAACAAAATGTTGATAGTAGTTGCATATGTTGATGATATAATTTTTTAGTGGAAATGATGGCATGTGTAAAAAGTTTGTTGAAGAGATGCATAAAGAATTTGAGATGTCTATGATTGGTGAATTGAATTTATTTCTTGGTCTTGTTGGGGGTTTTTTAATGGAGCAACCAGGTTGGTCTCCTATTCTACCTATGGAGTAGCCAACTCCAATCAAGGGCAGCTTAGAGGACCTGGACTAACTGACAAGATTCAGTCAAAGACTGAGATCTTCTACTCTTTAGGCTCTGTAGAACCAGGGCGGGTTTACCCACACAATGCCTCAAAGAAGACCAGACATTTTTTTTTATAGCAGATGACTCCTGATGCCAAGTATTGAGAACCTCAAATATGGATTTGATTCTCAGTAACATGGTACTTGCAAAAACCAGGAGGTAGGGCAAGACATCAAACAAGATTGATTAAATTAAATGAATGTTCTTAAGCAAGATAACTGAAACCCTAAAGACAAATAGCATATATCAAATCAGTGCCACATCCATTGGGCTAGGAGTCAAGACAATATGAAAATAGAAGGAATGATTACTTAGACAAATAAAGCCTATGTGAAACTAACCTTATTAATTCCACAGCTAGTGATCAGATCTTAAAGACTACTTATCAAATCCTTCAATCATACATATAAATTTCTGAGATGATGAAAGCAATTTAACCTGTTCCTTGAACAAGGGCTATTATCAAAACAGACAATGCAAGAAAGTATTACAAAGGCTAATGGAATAATCCTTGATCAGTTTCATTAACAATTCAAATGTACAATCCAAAGGAGAGACTCAAAGACCTAAACAAATACATTTGGTTTCTGGTATGCATCCAAGAACCTTTCAATTTACAGACTGTAACCCGAGACCTCAAAATTTGGTAAAAACCTGACTCTGTGACTTAGTGCTCTTTTTGTTCTTATTTCAGTATCTAGCTGAATACCTTTACAAATGATTCAAACATTCATTTTAAATAGTCCAGGGATCGCCATCCAGCTCAGAGCCACATCAACACGCCACGTTAGACCCCAACTGCATTGTGACTAATCAAAACACTCGTTGTGACCTTCAACAACTTCTCAGGTCTTATAAATGCCACTGGTCAGGTTGCTACAGGAAAGACATTCTCGCATGAATGAAGCCAGGCAATCAATGTAAAATCTGCCACTAAATCTAGGTGCCCATACTCGAGCCATGCCATCCTTGTCCTAGAGCTATCGCCATGAATGCTAGTTCAGTGGAACCAGCGACCCTCTCATCTGCCACCATGAATGCTCCAAGTCTTCTATTTTTCATGTGCAAACACCTTTGAGACCCTGACTGTGTGCATGTTTAAATCTCCACCATTGATCACTAAGATCGGACGGCTGTCATTTAAATATCATTAGCCGTTGAGGTAGGCAACCACCGTCAGCAAGACAAAGCGGTGTCGGGAAGACCACAGGCTAAGAATCTTATGTTAAATTGAGCGCTCATCATAGTCGGCAAGAGGCAACCGGGTCGGTAAAACATCCCAGCGAAGTCCGCAAAGGATACCGAGTGCACCATAGAGTCGGGGAGAGATGGCCGGGTCGGCCAGACATCATGGGAAAGATCTGTGTTTGATCGAGCAGTCAAGTTTGCGAGACCGGGTGCACATTGGCGTGAGATTTCAACTTAGAATAATGCCCCGTCGGTGAGAGAAAGCTCACTCGACAGGAGGTCATGGCGACACCTAAACAGACACACTATTGGCAAGATGGACTTAGGAAAACATCATACATAGTCAAAATGCTTCATCGAAATGTATTTCCTTTATGTACTATCCATTCACCAAGACAAGGGCATATCCCTCACCCAAGCAATCTTTTCACTTTTTTCACAGTCGCTATAGTCACCTACCATCGGCGAGATACTATAGAGATTTCACCAAGCTTCATCGAAGACATCATTTCAAGTCACTGTGACTTATAACATCTCCTGCCAACAAATTTACTTGCCAAATGTATGTCACTGTAGCACGCAATCCTCAGTGAGAGGTTATGTAGACATTACATTGTTATACTGAGAAGACCTTTATATACCTATTTGTCAAGAGAATTTAGGACTTTCACTGAAAGCCACATATTGAACCACTGTTGGCAAGACCCGAACCCATCGCGATGACCACACACTAAAATAAAAGTCCCACCAAAGCATTAAATCCTCCATCACTAGTCGATGTAACAAGATGACATCACCGAGACCTTTCAACGAAAGGTATAACTCACGCCGAAGACTTACATATGCTCATGTCGGTGAGACCAAGAGGAGTTCGCTGAGAGATCACCCCGAACGGACGCCAACATACCGAAGGGAAAAGTCAGTCGGTGAGACACGAAGGGGTCGGGGAGACATCTCCCCGACGCAACTAACACCGGCCAAGAAAAGAAGACCTCGAGGAGACAGATAAGAGTCGTCGAGACATCAGAAACTCGGCAAGAGGCTAGCCCGATAGCCAGAGGATATGTTGATAAGGGTTCCCACCGTTGCCACAACAAGAGGAATGTCGCACTGACAACTTGCAACAAAGAATAGTGGAACATACACAAGTCGGGGAGACAATTGGGTACCTATGCCAACATGAACTAGAATGAAAAATATGCATGACACAATGGATTGAAATGGATCACATGACATAATATGAGCGAGGCAATATGAGGAAGGGACAATATGCTAATGACAAGGGCCCAATTTGAACACTCATGGATGTAATTGACTATGAAAATTTGCAAAATTTTACAGTTCTAACAAAACCAGAGGGAGAAACACCCACTAGAAGTGAATTCAAACACGCTGAGCTCAACCCTTGTGGGAGCCCACTTGTCCAACGTGCCAAAATGAGAAACACCCCATAACTAAAATTTTATCATGAAAAACTAGAGTACACAACTAGACAATGAGAAAACTAGAAATGGCACTAACATAGGCTCCAGTTGGGGGATGTATGCCCCTGGTGGGCATAACAAGAATTCAGATCACTGGGAGAGCAGACCAGACAGAAAAGACCAAAACCAACCAGGAACTAGCCTGGACAGAACCAGTAGACACAAACAAGAAAACAAAATGAAAAGCAAACCCTAAGCTACTGTTCATGGAAAAGAGATACCTCAAGAGAAGTACAACTTCAAGAACTATCCATGAACTGGCAGTTCAAGAATCTCACCTATCAGAGCCCGAAGAACATATGAATCTTCTCCCCATTTATCGCTGATCACGAACAGGCCTAACCAAATGGAATCAAACTTCCCATGCTTCCCTTTGTCTTCTAATCTGGCATTCCACAATAAGACTAAATCTCCCTTCTCAAAGTTCCTTGCTGATGTCCTTTTATCATATAGGTTCTTTACCTGCATTTGCAACTTGGCATTTCTCCTTTGAGCATCCCTTCTAGTCTCATCTAGCTCTATGAGAGCATCTACTCTCAATTGCATCTTGTTGTCAACTTCATCGTCATACACTTGAACAAACTTGTACATCTCCATGAGGTTATTTTGGGGCAACCTTGCATTTATGCCGTAGACCAAGTTAAATGGGGCACAACCAATTGCCTTCTTCACAATCACCCTGTCTACCCAGATAGCCAATTTCAACTTAGAATCCCATGCTCTCTTATTATGATCCAAGATTCTCTTGATGATCTTCATTAAGCTCTTGTTGCTTGACTCAGCTTGTCCATTTCCTTATGGATGGTATGGTGACGAATAAGAAATTTGGATACCATATTTTTCACAAAACTTTGTATATTCTTCAGACCTGAAACACATAGCATTGTCTGATACAATTCTTTATGGGCATCCAAACCTTGTCAGTATATTGTTTATCAAGAAATCAATCACCACCTTGTTAGTTGCTTTCTTTGTTGGGATTGCTTCCACCCACTTAGTAAAATAATCAGTGGCTACCAATATCCAGGAGTGGCCCCCACTAGATTTGTATGATATCTCACCTATGAAGTCAATGCCCCAAGTCTGGAATGAAGATTGCACTGCAACTGGTCTAAGAGGAAGGTTACCAGAGAATTTTAGCTTACCAGAGAAACATTGACAAGCATCACATGTCCTCACAAACTAATGTGCATCTTTAAATATAGTAGGCCACCAAAAACCAGCCCTCATCACCTTGTGTGCAGTTGTCTTGGCCATGTAATGTCCACCACAGACTCCACCATGCATCTCCCTTAGAAGTTCTAATGCCTGATTCTGGTCAACGCATTTCAGCATGACTCCTTCTCTACTTCTCCACCACAAATTTCCTTGTATGATAACATATCTGATAGCATGTAACTTCAATGTCCTCTTCTAATTTTTATTCAGGTCATCAGGGAACTTCATCCTCTGCAGATAATAGATCACATTCTTATACCACTCAGAGTGTTCCATATCACATATGTTCATTCTGTTTTCTTCTTCCAATGAGTTTGTTTGATTTGCTTCCAAATTGGTCTGGGCCATAAGCTTGGCCAATCCTTTTCCCCTCACCAACTTAGTGATTTAGACCTCAATGTTAAACTCTTGAATTCTATTAATCCATCTGCATCTCCTTCCTAACACTTCCTGCTGTGTGAAAATGTCTTTGATAGTTGCACTAGGCACATACGCAATTATGACAACTCCCATTAAGTAAGGCCTGAAAGCTTTGACAGCCTTGACTAGTGCATATGCCTATTTCTCATTTATGTCATATTTCAATTCTGCAGCTTGTAAAGACTTACTGAAGAAGGCTATGGGCTGCTCAAAACCATTATCATTCTTCTATAACAACACCCCTGCTACAGTGTGAAAAGAGGCAAACGTGAATAACTGGAAAGGCTTTGAATAGTCGGGTATCAACAACACAGGAGCATCTTTTATTGCTTCTTTAATGGCTTGAAAAGCCTTTAAGGGCTCTTCTGACAAGACTATCCTCTCATTCTTCTTCAACATTTTGGAGATAGGTCTGCTGATCTTTGCAAAATTGGTAACAAACCTCCTGAGGAAATTTATTTGACCAAAGAAAGATTGTACTCCCTTGACATTCTTTGGTGGTTGGATCTTATCAATGGCTACTATCCTTTTTGGATCAATTCTGATGCCATCTTTTGAGACAATGTGCCCCAGTAACTTGCCCTCCTTAACCCCAAAGGCACATTTCTTGGGATTAAGGGAAATACCATATTCCAATGCCCTGACAAAGATTCTCTCTAAGTGAGAGAAATGGTCCTCTTCTTTCTTGCTGTGAGTAGTCAAGTCATCTTGGTAAACAGTAAGGAATAGGTCTAAAAACTCAGCAAAGGCCACATCCATGGCTCTTTGAAAAGTGGCACCAGCATTAATTAAGCCAAAAGGCATTCTTACATAGACATAGGTTCCCCATGGAGTGGTGAACGTTGTCTTATACTGCTCTAATTCCTTAACCATGACTTGGTTATAGCCTGGGAATCCATCCATCATGGACATCAATTCACACCCAGTCACCTTCTGCAACATAGCCTCCATGTTTGGGAGTGGATAGTTGTCTTTCAATGATGCAATATTTAAATTTCTGAAATCCACACACAACCTGAGATCACCATTCTTTTTTCTGACAGGAACCAGGTTTGACACCCATGATGAGTGCCTTATAGGCTTAATGATCCCTGCATCACTCAATTTTTTTAGTTCTTCCTGCATCTTGGATCTCAAGGTTGGATTGATAGGCCTTTTTCTTTCTTGAATGGTCTCACATCAGGCTTTAGGGGAATTTCATGTTGGAACAAGTCTTCCCTGTAAGCCTTCAAGTCATCATAAGACCAGGCAAACACATGCCTATATTTCCTAAATAGGGTAATCAACATCTTCCTCACATGAGGCTTCATCTTTTTGCCTATGTAGACCTTCTTGGGTGCACTATCAGTTCCTAGGTTGATTTCCTCTAGGTCCTCTCTATGGGTAGCTACTTGTCTTGTATTGGACTTGTCTAGTCCTTCAAAAATTCTTTCCAGTGCTACCAGTCCTTTTGGTAATTTTTTGCTCTTCAGTTGAATTACTTCATTCCCAAACAAGGTCTCTCTACCATTTTCTTCTACCACATATGAGCCAAAATCAATCTCCTGATGCTCATATTGGTCAACACAGTGCAGGAATCTCAAGATATCATTGTCATCTTGAAATACCTGCCAATTGCAGATATTATCAGGCACTACAGGCCTAGTTTGTACCTCAATGCTAGAAATGCCATTAAAGGTCACTTCATCCTGTTTAACAACAATATTGGCCAACAAGTCAGCCTTGGCATTTTTCCCTCTTTCTATCCAATCTATGCCAAAGGCATCAAATGCCTCAATGGTATCCCAAACTTCATTCCTATATTGCCTCAAGTGCCTATCTTTAGTGACAAATCTAGATCTGACTTAAGAAACAATCAGCTTTGAGTCACCGAATACCCTTAAGAGTTTTATCCCATGCTTAGAGGAAATTTTTAGGCCAAGCAACAAGGCTTCATATTCAACTATATTGTTTGTACATGGAAATTGGAGTAGAAAGGAATACTTAAAAGTCTTACCTTGCGGTGATACCAGCAAGACACCAACACCTGAGCCATCCTTGGAGCAAGCTCCATCAAAGTACATAGTCCATATTGACTCTTCTAAGGTAGTCTGCATGACTTCTTTGACTATTGGTATTGATTTGGTCTCTTCATCCTCTTGTTCTACTTCCTCTACTCGAAAGGTACATCCATATCAGTTTCAACAAAGTTGATGAGTGGAGGTTCTTCTGTTTTATCAATAGATTCAATCATATGCTTGCACCTTGACTCTCGGGCAATCTTAACATCCTTCTGATCAATTAAGAATGTAGCAAATGATAAGTCACATTGTATACTTCCTCCCATAGAAGCACACCACTTCCTTGAGAGCAGCATTCCATATGCTGGAGGGATGTTAGCTACCATGACATTCATGACAAGTTCCTTCTTAGGGAAAGCTGCCAGTCTATATGATACTTCATTTATAATTCCAATCACAGGGATCTCCCTTGAGTCCATAGCATAGCATTTTCCATAAGTTCTATCCACCTTTAAGCCCATTTCCTCCATGATTCTAACAGGCATCACATTATTTGAGGCACCTGAATCAATCGTACAATTTCTAAGCAAGTTTCCATTGATAATCAGGCTCAGAAAGAAGGGGTTGACCAGATCAGGGTTAGCAGTGATTGTAGTTCCTAGATAGACTTCATGATTCTCATATGCGTTCAGTCGAACTGCATCATCCTTCACCTAACCTGCACTTGTTTCAGGTATTTGAGCTTCCATTTTGGGTTGATTGTTCCCAGCAATACTCTTGATGACTGCCATTGTTTTATGCTTATGGTCATCAATCCTCATCATCTCAAGAAGTGGGACTATGACCCTTATCTGAGATAGGACCTAAAACATGTCAACTGGTGCATAACTTGGAATCTCTGGGAATATAACTTCATGAGAAGTCAGTGCATCTATTTTCTTACCATCACTTTGATTTGCAGGCCTCAATTCTTTCATCTTTGTATCTGATGAAGTAGCTTCATTGGTTATCTTAGCTTTGTCATTCTTTTTAGCCCAAATTCTTGGCTCTTTGACTTCCTTAGCTTTGGTACTCACCTTTATGTTTTCAGTTCTAGTCCCTTTAGGATCAGTATCACTTTCTTTGATGAATATTCCCCCTTGGTGACCTGGATTAGCCTTTACCACCCTATTTTTAGGTGAATATCATTTCTAGCCTGAGCCCTGGCAGCCAGTGTGATCGCATACCTTTCTATCTCTTCATTAGAAGGTCTTCTCAAAGAAATGCCATAGGTTTCAAGGTTGTAAGTAGTAAACTGATCATCCCCTTCTCCATTAGAAAATACTTGCTGCTAATGAAGCAAACCTTCTTGTCTTTGCATATCTGTCTCATTTGTATCAGCACCACAGTCAGAGGAATACTCCTCATACTCTAGATCTGACTTGGTCATGAACACATTCAAAGTCTCATTAGGGTTGCCAGGATAATCACCTTCCTCACAACTACCTTGCTTTTCTTCCACTGCCTTGGCCGCAACAGCACACTGATGTGAGGAGTGTGGCATTTCACAGGCATCACACCATGGCAAATCATCTGCCATGTTTGAGGTATTCTTCTGTAGTAGGTCAGGCACCCCATGGAAGTTCCTTTGATTATTTTGGATAGGCCTCCCACTATTCCAGTTAGTGTGATATGGATAGTCTTGCAACCTTGGGGCCTCTCATTCCTCTGAAATTGAGGCTTTTCAGCCTTTGCTTGTTTCTGCAACAAACTCAAAACTTGATCCCATTTGTCATTTGGTGTTGCATCCTTGACCACCTTTTCATTTGAAGGCTTTATAGCTTTGGCAAGCCTAGGGTCATCTCTCCTACCCATCTTACCAGATGCTCTTTTATTGTTTTTAATATTTACAGCCATTTTGTAAGCCTCTTGTAGGGATTTTAGATCTTTATCTCTGAGCAAGTAGCACATCTTGCTATCATAGGCATTACAGTAAGTAAATAGACATGATCTTTCATTAGGTCGAAGACAAACAGGGACCTTAGCCATTGCTTTCTTGAATCTTGCATTAAATTCAGTAGCCATTTCATTATGTCCCTTTGTGATATTATTGAAATCATGCAGCCTAAACCTCAGGTCAGTCTGGTCACCATACTGTTCTCTAAAAATTATGAAAAAGGAATTCTTAGAATCAATGTTGCAATCAGGTAGACTTCTATACCAATCTCTTGTGTCTTTTGTCAGAGACTACATGAAATATTTCATAGCTACATCCTCATCCCATAATTCAAAGTCTTCCAAAAAACTTTGGAAAGCCTTAAGGTGATCCTCACCACTGATAGCATTATTGCCTGCAAATTTTGGTACATTCTTCCTAGCATTGTCAGGCACTGGATTAGGGTAACCAAGGATATTATCAAAACACAACTGCCTGTACCTATCAGTATGAGTTACTCTCCTTCCAATAGGTCTTCTTTCTTCACCTTGTGTATCACTGTCTCTCTGTCTCTCATCTTCATGCCTTGATTGCTGACCTCGAGGCTCTTGTAGATCAACAAAATGGACAACCTTTTCATGACCCTTAGGGGGTGGATTGGAACTAGCAGGGGTATCCATGGGGGAACTTTTGTTACCAACACCAGGATTTGAAAAGACAGCATGACTAGATGTGTTCTAAGCATCAGGGACAAGGTCCTTCAAAGTAGATTCTAGAAAACTAAGCTTTCTTTTCATCTCCTTGTTTGCTGCAAGTAATTCCATCTCCCTTGTTTTTTTCTCCAATTCCTCATTTTCTCTCATTAGCTTATCAAAAAGTGAGGCAGTGTTATTTTGATCTGTGTTCTTCTCAGTACCTCCTTCATTTATCCTTACTCCTTCATTTCCTCTCATTTCCTGCATAGGACGCTTACCTTTTTCCACATTTTGAGGATGTTTACTGGTATTCCTAGGAGGAGGAACAACATGTTCCTCAACTCTATCACTTTGAGGTTTATTTGTGGTCTTATTAACCAGGGGATCAAAGAGGATCCTTCCTGAAGTTTCTGGCAATACCAAGGTATCCTCCTCATTTTGTTGGGCTGCCAATCTATCCATGGCTTCCATCTCTTTAACTCTTCTATGCAGCTCATCCCTCTGATCCATAGCATCTCTTATCTTTTTCTCTTTTACTGCTTCTCTCTATTTCCTATTCTCATTTAGTGCAGTGATTTGCTAATTAAGTCTTTGTATATCATCAGAGATCTCATCCTCATCAAGTAATGTAGACTCTCTATCAGAAGTTGTACTAGCAGTTTGGTATAGATGTGGGTTGTGGGAATAGTCATCCCCAGTGGATGAATCATTTGGGACAAAGGTATCCCTAAGAGGTGTGGGAGTGGGGCATTCTATGGTCATAGCATGCCGGGTATTCCTATTATTCCTTTGGAATATACCCTTTTCCCTTTGTTGTCTGGCATTTTGGCCATGATCTGATGAATATTCATTTACAATATTTTTCATATGCACTTCCCCTCTCTCATTGGATATATTATCATCTAAATCTATCAAATCTCTTTCACTTTGTGGACTGAAATGAGAAGAAACCTAATGTTCAGGGGTGGGATGTGGTGTAGGCATACCTCTTTGTGCTGGTTTTGCCTTCACCCATTTTCCTTTGTTTCTAGGCAACTCTTCTTCCAGCTCTTGCTCTGGATGGTTTCTGTAATAACCTCGTGTTCTCCTCATTTGAACTGGGATTCCTTCAGCCTTCTTGACTCTCTTTGAATTTCTGCTCCAAACTTTTTCTATATCTTTAAATATTGGTTGCACTGGTACAAAGACTTTAGAGTCACCACCCAAGCTTCTTGGGACAGATTATTAAACAACACAACTTTCAGAGCTTGGTAACTATAACTTGACAAGAATAAGACTAGGAATCACTTAGGAATATAAACACAAAGGTAGGGATCTAGAAGCTATGCTTGATAAATGTTCTCAAATGACCAACTCTATGAACAAACTGTGGGATAAAACACCTTGAAGATTCTATTCAATATGAAACATAGGTCCCCAGCGGAGTCACCATCTTGTTGGGGGTTTTTTAATGGAGCAACCAGGTTGGTCTCTGATTCTACCTATGGAGTAGCCAACTCCAATCAAGGGCAGCTCGGAGGACCTGGACCAACTGACAAGATTCGGTCAAAGACTGTGATCTTCTACTCTTTAGGCTCTACAGAACTAGGGCGGGTTTACCCACACAATTCCTCAAAGAAGACCAGACATTGCTTTTTATAGAAGATGACTCCTGATCCCAAGTATTGAGAACCTCAAATATGGCTTTGATTCTCAGTAACACAGTACTTGCAACAACTAGGAGGTAGGGCAAGACATCAAAAAAGACTGATTAAATAAAATGAATGTTCTTAAGCAAGATAATTGAAACCCTAAAGACAAATATCATATATCAAATCAGTGCCACATCCATTGGGATAGGAGTCAAGACAATCTACAAATAGAAGGAATGATTACTTGGACAAATAAAGCCTATGTGAAACTAACCTTATTAATCCCATAGCTAGTGATCAGATCTTAAAGACTACTTATCAAATCCTTCAATCATACATATAAATTTCTGAGATGATGAAAGCAATTTAACCTGTTCCTTGAATAAGGGCTATTATCAAAACAAACAATGCAAGAAAGTATTACAAAGGCTAATGGAATAATCCTTGATCAGTTTCATTAACAATTCAAATGTACAATCCAAAGGAGAGACTCAAAGACCTAAACAAATACATTTGGGTTCTGGTATGCATCCAAGAACCTTACAATTTATAGACTATAACCCGAGACCTCAAAATATGGTAAAAACCTGACTCTGTGACTTAGTGCTCTTTTTGTTCTTATTTCAGTATCTGGCTGAAGACCTTTACAAATGATTCAGACATTCCTTTTAAATAGTCCAGGGATCGCCATCCAGCTCAGAGCCACATCAACATGCCAAGTTAGACCCCAACTGCATTGTGACCAATCAAAACACTCACTGTGACCTTCAACAATTTCTTAGGTCTTATAAATGCCACTGGTCGGGTTGCTGCAGGAAAGACATTCCTGCACGAATGAAGCCAGGAAATCAATGTCAAATCCGTCGTTGAATCTGAGCGCCCATACTCGAGCCATGCCATCGCCATGAATGCTGGTTCAGTGGAACTAGTGACCCTCTCATCTACCACCATGAATGCTCCAAGTCTTCTATTTTTCGCACACAAACACCTTTGAAACCCTAATTGTGCACATGTTTGAATCTCTAACATCGATCACTGAGATCAGATGACTCTCGTTTAAATATCATCAGCCATTGAGGCAGGCAACCACCGTCAGAAAGACAAAGTGGTGTCAGGAAGACCATAGGCCGAGAATCTTATGTTACATCAAGCACTCATCATAGTCGGCAAGAGGCAATCAGGTCGGTGAAACATCCCAGCGAAGTCCACAAAGGATACCGAGTGCACCATAGAGTCAGGGAGAGATGGCCGGGTCGGCCAGACATCATGGCGAAGATCTATGTGTTTGATCGAGCAGTCAAGTCGATGAGACCGGGTGCACATCGCCGTGAGATTTCAACTTAGAATAATGCCCCATGGGTGAGAGAAAGCTCACTCGACAGGAGGTCATGGCGACACCTGAACAGACACACTATCGGCAAGAGAAGATGTACTCGGGAAGACATCATACAGAGTCAAAATGCTTCATCAAAATGTATTTCCTTTATGTACTATCCATTCACCAAGACAAGGGCATATCCCTCACCCAAGCAATCCTTTCACTTTGTTCACAGTCGCTATAGTCACCTACCATTGGCGAGACACTATAGAGATTTCACCAAGCTTCATTGAAGACGTCATTTCAAGTCACTGTGACTTATAACATCTCCCACCGACGAATTCACTTGCCAAATGTATGTCACTGTAGCACGCAATCCTCGGTGAGAGGTTATGTAGACATTACATTGTTATACCAAGAAGCCCTTTATACACCTATTCGTCGAGAGAATTTAGGACTTTCACCGAAAGCCACATATTGAACCGTTGTCGGCAAGATCCAACCCCATCGCCATGACCACACATTGAAATAAAAGTCCCACTGAAGCATTAAATCCTCCATCACTGGTCGGCGTAACAAGATGACATCACCGAGACCTTTCAACAAAAGGTATAACTCACGCCGAAGACTTCCAAATGCTCATGTCAGTGAGACCAAGAGGAGTTCGCCGAGATATCACCCCGAACAGACGCCAACATACCGAAGGGAAAAGTCAGTTGGTGAGACACAAAGGGGTCATGGAGACATCTCCCTGATGCAACTAACACCGGCTGAGAAAAGAAGACCTCAAGGAGATAGATAAGAGTTGTCGAGACATCAGAAAATTGGAAAGAGGCTAGCACGATAGCCAGAAGATACACTGATAAGGGTTCCCGCCATCGCCACAACAAGAGGAATGTCTCGCCGACAACCTGTAACAAAGAATAGTGGAACATACACAAGTCGGGGAGACAATTGGGTACCTATGCCGACATGAACTAGAATGAAAAATATGCATGACACAATGGATTCAAATGGATCACATGATATAATATGAGTAAGGCAATATGAGGAAGGGACAATATGCTAATGACAAGGGCCCAATTTGAACACTCATGCATGCAATTGACTATGAAAATTTGCAAAATTTTACAGTTCTAATAGAACCAGAGGGAGAAACACCCACCAGAAGCGAACTCAAACATGCTGAGCTCAACCCTTGTGGGAGCCCACTTGTCCCATGTGCCAAAATGAGAAACACCCCATAGCTAAAATTTTATCATGAAAAACTAGAGTACACAACTAGACAATGAGAAAACCAGAAATGGCACTAACAGGTCTACAAGTGAATCAAACTGACAAAGGGATATTCATTTCACAATCTAAGTATGTAAAAGAGTTGTTGAAGAAGTTTGGGATAGAGGATTCTAAACTGGCTTGTACTCCTTTGGTATCCAGATGTAAACTGAGCAAAGATGATGAATCTTCTAAGACTGATAAGAGAAAATATAGATTGATGATTGGTAGACTGTTGTATCTTCCTTCTACCAGACTGGATATGATGCATGCAGTATGCTTAGTTTCTATATTCCAATCATATCCTAAAGAAACACATGTTATACCGGTGAAGAGAATATTTAGATATCTTAAAGGTACACCAGAATATGGATTATGGTATCATAAGAGTGATGATTTTACTCTGAATGCTTACAAAGATGTTGATTTGGTTGGATGTATAGATGACTGGAAGAGTACCAGTGGTGCTGCTTTATTTCCTAGTGGAAGATTAGTTTCATGGTAAGTTAAAAGAAAGACTCAGTTTCTTTATCCATTGTAGAGGTAGAATATATTGTTGTAGCATCCTACTGCACACAGGTTCTGTGGATGAAGAAAACTCTAAAGGACATTGGAGTAGTATGTGATTAGCCTATTTCTATTTTATGTGATAACAATAGTGCAATAAATATTTCAAAGAACCCAGTTATGCATTCAAGAACAAAGCACAAATCTATCAAATATCATTTTCTAAGAGAAAAAGTGGTGGAGAATGAGGTCAAATTAGAGTATGTGACAACAAAGGGACAAATTGCAGACATATTCACTAAGGCTCTTCTGAATGATACTTTTGAATATCTTAAGGAGAGGTTGGGGGTCATTGGCCCTCCAAACTAAGTGCACATGAAGGTGCATTAGTCCAGTGAATTCACAAATTATTTATTTATCTGGAAGGATAGATTGGTCCACTCCGTAGGGGGAGTAAAAAAGGTTTTTCATTGTTGCAGGACAGGTGTACTCCTAAGGGGGAGTAATAAGAGTAGTTGTGTATGTGCACGATTATGATGGGTATGTGGTTGATGACTTTTTTTACCCAAAATTGATGAAAAAAAGGGTTTTTAAAAGAGATTCTCAGTTTTCCACCAATATAAATTATGCTTTACTTTGAATTTAATAAATAATTATTATTCATTTTCTATTTGAATTATGACTAAAGTCTTGATTGATAGACTGATTGAAAAACATCTATAGCCTTCAAACAATATCACATTTTTTTAACCTGAAAAATGTATCACATTCTATGCTTCACATACTATAGGATTATAAAAAAGAAAAATGAATTTCATGATTTTTTGACCAAGTTAAGGTGGTCAGACATACGAGTTTTTATATTTTTTTAAATTTGTAATACAAATTCATAATAAATTATTTACTTGGAAAAAAAAATAATATGCATCACATTGGGACATGAGTCTTCTACTTATATCTAAAATATTATAAAAAAATATTATCATTTTATTGTGGTTAGGGTGCTCAGATAGACACCTTTTTATTTTTCCCCTGAAATTTAAGTGCTACTGCATTGAAATTTCAGATTTTCACCAAATAGTTTTTTTTCTTTTTAAATAAAGCTAGTAGTTTAGAAACTACATTCAATTTTCTACACATCCTATTCTTACATATTTTTGAAATAATATAGATAACTTATTCAATTTTTTTACGTCAAGTTGCCTAACTCTGATTTTTCTGATTTTTTCGCCACTTAAGTGCCTATTTTTTCCATGATGATCTTGCACATACCCCATTATTCTTTTCCATTGAAGTCAAAGGGGGAGAGAAAGTCATGTGAAAAATAGTTGCAATAGAAGAGAAGGTGTTCTCCTGGAATATTGTGTAGGTTGTTTTCTTTGATGGTTTTTCACACCATGTGTTGCCATCAATGACAAAGGGGGAGATTGTTGCAAGTATGGGCTAGTTTGGTGTTGTTGTCATTGATGTTAACTTTGTTCAGTATGTTGCAAATTGTACATGTATAGTTGAGATGTTGTGAGTACATGGAGCTATCTTATATGGTTGCAGATGTGTTGTGTTGAAGAGTTTCCAAGTGCTTTTGAGAAAATTAATAAAGAAGAGAATTTAGGGTGATGAATGTGTTCAGATTGTGCTCTGGTATGTGCTCCATGTTTCTCCCATGTTGATCATATTCCTGTGTGGTTCTAAATATTTCATAATGGTGATTTGATGGTGATGTATTCTAAGTTTCAATTTTTGGTGAGATGGTATGTGAAAGTTGTGTCCACCGGTATGTGTTTTCTATTGGCAGAATTGATCTTCTATGGACTGGGAGAAATGTTTTTGATCTGCATTCCTCCACTATTTTGTTTAAGATCTTGTAGATCTTGGATTTGTCTTATGATGGTGTTCTCTGTGTTTTGTCAAAGAAGGTTGAAGTTTGGTAATCTGGAAGTCATGTTTCTATATTCCAGTGTAGGTTTGAATAGTTCAAATGATCTGGTGAAAGGTATTCAGTGTATGAAGTATACTATTTTTGTTACAGACGTATCTGAAGAGATCTAAGATGAATTCTTATGAATAATGAAGTGTATTGAGGTGTTTTCATGTCATCTTTATGTTGGGAGGCATGTGCATAATTGTTCATTTGTGTTTTCATTAGGTTTGGCCGACCTGGTGTTTACACTTCATTTGAAGAATAAAAATTAATTTAGGAAGCATGTGATTGATTCGAGAATGTTATTTTTTATCTTGAAAAATAATTTGATTGGTCTACTCTTATTCGTTTCCACTGTGGGAATTTTGAATTGCCGACCTAATTTGAATTTATGAAATGGGTTATTTGTGGCCGACCTTGGTAAATGCTTCTAAGGTTGAGAATGGTATAAGCACAAGTTGAATTGTGAAGAGTTGTATGACAGTGTGATGTGAAGTGATGAAACTAAGCCACAAATCATAAGAGAAGAAGTGTGTGAGTGTGAGTGAGTTGAGACAATTGATTTTATTGTGTCAAATTCTTGAAGGCAATGAACTAAAGGTTTATGCAATTCTTTTTCAAAATTGTGAAGGTGTGTTAAATGTTGTGGTGGATCTTTTGTTCTCTTTTGTATCTGTAGGCAGTGAGCTTCCCTATTGGACAGTGAGTCCTTTGTAGGTAGTGAGCCTTTGTATTTGGATAGTGAGTCCTCTTCTGGGCAACGAGCCCTTGGTAGTGAGCCTCTATATTCAGTTTTATAATTTTTATATTGTGAGTTAACCCTCATTGTGGTTTTTCCCTTATTGGGTTTTCCACATAAAAATTTGGTGTTCATTATGTTGATTTACTTTTCGGGTATGTGCAGAATCATGATGAGCCAAAAAGTGGCAATATGTTGGGTATGTGTAGGGTATGTGGTTGATGACTTTTTTTTTTACCCAAAATTGATGAAATGAAAAGGGTTTTTATAGGATATTCTCAGCTTTCCACTAATATAAATTATGCTTTACTTTGAATTTAATAAATAATTATTATTCATTTTCTATTTGAATTATGACTTAAGTGATGATTGATAGGCTAATTGAAAAACATATATAGCTTTCAAACGGTATCACATTTTTGAATCAAAATATGCATCACATTCTATCCTTTACATACTATAGGATTGAAAAAAGAAAAAATGAATTTCATGAAGTTTTAACCAAGTTAAAGGTGGTAAGACATATGAGTTTTTATATTTTTTAAAAGTTGTAATAAAAAATCATAATTAATTATTTACTTGGAAAAAATTTACAAAAAACTATGCATCACATCAAGACATGAGTCCTCTACTTATGTCTAAAATCTTATAAAAAATATTATCATTTTATTGTGGTTAGGGTGGTCAGGACATACACCTACTTCTAATTTTTTCCACTGAAATTTGAGTACTCTTGCATTGAAATTTCAAATTTTCACCAAATAGATTTAAAAATAAAAAAACCTAGTAGTTTAGAAACTACATTCAATTTTCTATAGATTCTATTCTTACATATTTTTGAAATAATATAGATAACTTATTCAAAGTTTTATGTCAAGTTGCCTAACTCCAATTTTTATTTTTATTTTTTGCCACTTAAGGGCCTATTTTTTCCATGATGATCCTGCACATACCCTTTTGTTATTTATGTTTCATGCTCATATTTAATAGCAAAATAGTGTGGTTGAAAGTGATAAAGCTTTAATTTTGAATTTTTGTGACAACTAATTCATGCCCCCCCTCTCAGTTGTCCTACGCCTATGTAAAATTTAAACTTCTAGAAACTCCTCCAAATTCTACCTTTACTCAAGGGGCATTTTTCTTTGTTATGGGAATTAAAAGCTCTAAAATCTTGACTTTTTATCTCTTTTATGCTCCAAATTCCCCCCACATTATTTATGCAATAGATAAATAGTTAATGAAGCAATAAAAACTAATATTTAATTTCCATGACCCTCATAATATCTTTTCAAAATAAAATTAATCAAATTGGTGCTCTGGAAGTGTCGAATTGGGTACTAACAAGTGAAAAAAATGAAAGTTCTCTATTTCACATGAAAATTGGCATGCAATCTTGGAATGGTACCCCATGGACTCCTACAAAAGTATTTTTCTCTAGCCCTCCAAATTCATGAGATATTAAACTTTCCGTAAACTGCTGACAATTTTTGACAAACTTTCGACATTAAAATATCCCAAACTAAAAAAGATATGAATTTAATTATTTTTACACATTTTGCATGCCACCTCCATGAATACCCCTACCAAATTATTTTACTCCAATCCTTACAAGTTTTCTAGAAATAATTTTTGAAAACTACTTACAAAGCATTAAAATGATGATTTGATAAAAACTGATTTTATGCAAATTTGAACACAAAAAGAGCTTTCCAAAGCTAAGGGATGTAAATGAACCCCAAAACACACTGAAACTAAATTCAAACGTGAAGCTTGTTTTTGGTTTCAATGCTTCTTACTAATCTTCCCAGATGCTCCTGCATCACATCGGTATGTGACTTGAAACTTGATTTGAAATTTGACTTTTTGATGCATTTAATGCCTTTTGAAGTTTGAACTTTGGCAGTATTTCTCTGCAACAATGCTATTTTTAGAATCAAGGATGCTAATTTGGTTTTTAGCGATGCATGTGTAAATTGTGATGTAGGGTTTTAAATTCTAAATAGTGACACATGGGTTTAGTGATGCATATCACGATTTGAAAATTAGGGTTAGGGTTTTCCAAAGTTAAATTATGATGTGTATATTTATAGTGACGCAACTTGTGATTTTCAATTTAAATGCCTCAAGCTTCATAGTTTGAAATTTGAATTATAGCGATGCTATTGTCATTTTGGGGGATGAAAAATTCAAACTTAGCCATTTTTTTTCAAATTTTGACATTGTCCACTTTGTGGGTGTAGGAGGTTATCTTGCCTTTGATGTCCCACGAGCGCCAACACACAGTTTTGTCTAGACTTGGTGATTTATCTGAGTTGCGACAGAAGCACTTGGGGGAGATTGGTTTGTGGTACATTGCTTACATGCCTGTCATCTAGACACATTTGGTGATGATGACAGTGTTGTGCAAGCGATGGCACAATGAGACCTCATCATTCCACCTACCTACCAACAAGGTGACAGTGACACTAGAGGATGTATGGTAGATATTGCATTTTCCGATACATGGTTAGCATGTGATATGCATTTTTGACATTGAATATGATGGATGCCATGAGGTACTTGATTAAGAGGATATAGTTCTAGTGACCTTGGAGATTGATCTTGAGATGTACAGAGGTCAAGTGCCCATTTTTAGATTGGTCATAGTGATTATCTCATGCTCAATTGCTCTATATCGATGGAGCAAAGGATTTAGTTTAGGATGGGGTCTAGATTGCAACAAGATGTTTCAGAGGACTCAGTATGCATGGGGGCCAATGATGTTGGCCTCTTTATACCATGATATTCATGATTTTTTATACTTTTATGGTAGGGTGATTGGAAAAGGTGTCACCCTACTTCATATTTGGGCCTGGGAGCACATTGTTGTGCTCTGATCGATTGTTCAAATGGTGGATGTAGAGCTATATGATCTAGTTTTCTAGAGGTATAGAGTTTCCATCACTTTGTGTCACACAGGGTAGCTCAAGATTCCCTACTACTGCAAGGTAAATGATGATATGATAGTTTTCAAATGGAGACCATGGCTTTAGATGACAACGTGGTATGATGATGTGCAACAGTTGTTCTTCACGCAATAAACCTAATACACGCAGGGTCAAGAGCATACCATCATTTGAGAGGTACTTGCCTGATAGGGTTCTAAAATAGTTTGGTGAGTGGTAGGATATTCCTGATGATGCATACACTACCATTTTTTCTAGGTCAGCCTAAGAGATTACATGGGGACATACGATCCTATCCCATGAGGTTGTTGAGGGCATATGATTAGGGAGACACAGATGCTCAAACTATGCTTGTGTATGATAAATGGTTCACACCCTCTCATCATTTAACATATCTAGTAGGTGCACCCCCATGAGGGAGACCAAGAGGGAGAGGTGTAGGCAGAGGCAGAGGGTAGCCTAATGATGGTCAGGGAAGAGGAATAGGCAGAGGTAGAGGGTAGCCTAATGATGGCCAGGGAAGAGTATGGGGTAGAGGAAAGGTTGGCCAGTATGGCCATGATCACTAGGATGGATGGGTCCTAGGGACACTACCAACACATTAGTAGCCTCCATAACATCCCCCGATATAGCAACAACTAGTGCAACCACCACCACCAGGGCCAGATCCTTGTAATGTCCAAATACAATAGCTACACCAATAGATAAAGTTGATTATGAGTGAAAGGGATCATGCTCATTAGAAAATTTTGGTTATTACTACTAAGAGAGATCAAGCTAGGTAGCAGGTATAGGTCTTGGCAATTGAGAGGGACCAGGAGTGTCAACTCAAGTAGATTTCTGACATGTAGTTAGCATAGGAGGTCGAGCGATGTCAGCAACTAGATACCATGATAGCTACATCTCAAGGGCAAAGAGTGTCTGCCAGGTTGTATAGAGAGGTTGTTACCAGGTGGCCTATTATTGGATGCACTACCACAAGGATGTCCCATAGGCATTGAGGCAACCAAATTACTCACTGAGGAGTGGGGCACATCCTAGGGCTATAGATCAACTAGAGAGATAGCTTGGCAAGGGGAGAAGCCATCAAGGCTAACTCACTTGTACATACACTTTGTGATTATTGCCCGATTCTTTACACAAATATACATTCATGGTCTCTTTTTGATAGCCTCATGGATATTGTATTTTTGATCGATATGCATACAGTGACTCAGATATCATACCATGAAATTCACCATTTATTGACATATATATGATATGGATTCAATATGATGTGATGTGTTCATTTTATTTCATTCTTATGAATGTATATAATGATGATGAGATGTAATGATATGGGATGGAGGCAATGCTATATTCTTTTTCAATATATTTTTATGATATTCCATGGGATGGATGATATGATATGTAGATGTTATGCTTATGCAAATGATATGGATGCATTGCATTTTGTGTATTTCCTTATGCAATTTATGATGTGATGATGTATGCATTTGGATGTGAGGATGGATAATGCAGATGTTCATGCTTATGATATGTTAATGCAATGTATATAAGATGTGATTCAATGATTTAAGATGCTTAGAATAAAAAAATTATATTAGTCATCGCAACTTAAATGAGAATGATGATGTATGATGCATGTTTTATGATATTCTATGATTATGTGAGATGTATGCATGCTGATGATTTGTGTATACAAGATGGATGCATTGATGATGTTTTTGTTGACTGTCATGATACCAAGTTCGCACAAAGAAAAGATAGAAGAAACAAGATGATTGACCATTGATTTTGATGATTGATTCAAAAGTTCCAACAAGATAATCCACCGAGACTTTATTAGACATGGTGATGAGAAATGCATGATGATGATAATGATGATGATGATGATGATGATTTTCTCATATCTTGGGATTGGTATTTTCTATCATTCCTTATTGTTTGATATAACACATAGATAGGATGCATCAAGGTGTTAATAACCAGGATTTAATGCTATATCTAGTGTAATGGACTTTGACTCCGTGAATAGATAGGATAGTTCTTGTTCACATCTTGACATACGAAAACCTTTTTGGAATATAGTTTAGTAGTTTAGAATATCTTGGACCAAAGTATATACAATAGTCAACAATTTACCCCAAACGACTTCCCTACACACAAATAAGAAAGTATGCACCAAGATTATTTTATAAGAATACCCACAAGCACAACAAACGAAAGATAATGATCAATTCCCTATTTCTTTCTCTCCAAATCATTTTGATAGACATCATCGAGAGGTACTCAGAATGGGTCATTAGGATAAATCATTAGAAAATATCAAAGAAAAATAGTCAGTACTATTCATATCTATGGCTAGTTTAATTTAGCTAAGGCGATTTCTTATATTGATGTCCATCACAAGAAGGATACATCCAAGGACACGTTGATCAGATGGTTTTATTAGGATGATGTATTTGATAAGTTGTCAATACAAACTTCATTGATTTGTTTAACTATGATTTAGAATTTAGATTTTGACACTTAGGTTTTCACTTTACATCTTGTGATACTTGCTTTCCACTTGTTTTTCCAAAGGTTGAAGATGATGATTGATTTATTATGGGTGAAAGTTTATTACAGGTGAAAGAAAAATGGGATGGATGGTTTACGGTTTTTTTGGAATATTTCAATGTTTTGGTGTTTTGAAAATGTTTATGGTTGTTTTTGGTCTTTTTGAAAGTTTATGTCGCTGTTTTGGTTTCAATTATTTGAGGTTTTTTAGGGTTTTCCAATATTCTAGGCTCTTTTGAGATTTCAAATGTTTTTGTGTTTTCGGATATTTTAATGTTTAGGGATTTTATAATATTTCAAATGTTTTTGTATTTTCTAATATTTGAATGTTTTTGTGTTTTCTGATATTTGAATTGTTACCTAACTTTGCTTCTAGCTCAATTAGGTAGAGTTGAGATTGTGTTTGTAAATAAAAGATAAAGGTACACATTGATTTTTGCTAAAAATTACATTCATATGTGCATAAATATTATCAAATAGATTGTATTTTATTATGAAAATGTATACAAAAGAGATATTGAACAAATCTTACATAAGTGATATCTTTCATTGATAATTAGAAGTGTATGGTGTCCCACACAAGCCATGGGAATAACTATTTCAATACAAAATGAGATATAAAATATACATTTGAAGACATAAAAGGAAAGAAGCATATGGAAAGAGTAGGGATCCGTAATTTCCTGAATGACGAACCCTAGGTTGAACTATCGCATGCTTATCTAGCTTCTTGCTTGGTTGCTCCCGAAATAGTTTTGTTGCTCTAGAAATTCTTGCAACATCATAAGTATCAAGGAAAAGTATAAGAGTATCATCAAATCATGAAGCATCATTGGAAGCTTTTTGCTTCACTATTTTTATCTAACATGTTTGTTCACTATGCAGGTATAGGTGAAATTCTCATTGCTGGAGTATTTTCATTTGATATGAGGGCATGTGGAGTGAAATGGGATGCCACAAGGGTTGATCACAACATCCTACCCTCATATTATAAAGAGGTATGGGAGTGAAAAAGAATCACATTTACCAACTTGGAGCACATATCTCATCACCTATGATCGGGATTTTTCCTCACTATCATAAATGACAACATATTTTCTAAATTGGATCATAATAAAAGAGGAATAGTCATGAAGTGAAGCCTTCACATGAGTGAAAGTCATATCATAGGAGTAATTTAAATAAGCAACTATGATGAAATTTTTCTTTGTTCCTATAGAACTCTTAGTTCTAGGTTCATAGACAGTAAATACAAGCATAATGTTGCTAAGTAGAACTTTAAGTACTAAAAACAGTGAGCTAAATAGTGTTAAAAGCATCATATCATGGACAAAAGAATGAATATCATCCACATGAATAGGTAGTGTTGAGTCAATATTATTTTCAAATCAAGGAAACAAAAGAGGTGCAATGGAAACACTTGAAGTTCTAAACTTAGAATGCAAGTATCCAAAAGCATAAATCTTCATATATGGAAAACATTAAGGATCCATTGCAACAACATTCATAAAAGCAAATGGCCAGGGTTTGATACTCAAACCCTCATGGTACCTATAAGTGGAAATACAGTGTCATATTTTGGATACCCATGTCTTCTATATGTTTTAGTAATCATGTTCCACAAGATCTCTTATTCTTTCATAAGATAAAATCATATCCATAAGCTCACTATGAAAGTTGGTCTATAACAAAGGAAAATCACTTGTGGTAGATGAAAGAGTGGATATTTTTCCTTATGAAAAAGTGTTTTCTAGAGAATAAAGGTTTACATATTGAAGATATGTAACCATCAGGGGTTTTGTGTGTGACAAAATGTAGTGGATAGTGAATTTGTCAACTAGTTGTTTCTACATAATGCCTATGAGATCGAGATGAAGCCTTAGCATTAGAGGGGAAAATTGAATGAATAACACTAAAGAAAGTGAGATAGTCAAGGCTTAACCAACTAAAACAAAAGAAATATGAAACCTAGAAAAAATAGGACATTGGTTGCATTATTTCTAGTGGAGACAACCATATTCGTGAAGGTGACATGGTTTACAAAGCAAGAGAAAACCATGAAGTGTTTCTAGTAACCATGAATAGGGGAAAGGGAAAAACAAAATAAACCTAGAATGCTTCATGCCAATACAAGATGCAAAGAAATAAAAGCTTTCATCATAAGCCATGAGTAAAATGATGAAGGAAACACAAGAAAATCAAAACATTCTCATCATTCTTTGCATGAAAGCCGAAGCTCGAGACCGCATGTTCATTCATAGGTAATGATTGAAAAAGCATTATTTGCACAGATAGAGACATCCCCAATTTTGCCTCAATTTCTTTAGAATCTACATATGAGAACCTCTACAGAGGCTCAGATCAAAACCCCATGGTGACGCCTTGTCACAGTTTCTAGTAAGTGATGCAAAAGTAAAATGCATAGTGAAAAGTGTGGCTGAGTTTTGTTTTAGGGTTTCAAAACCCTGAAGTGGTTGACTATCACAATTTTTTTTTTCCTTTGTTTTAAAAAATTTTCAAATATTGATTAATTCCTTGCTATGTATTAGTATGTCATATGTCCCCTTCTTCCCATTTTATAAGGGCTAAACCAAATAGTCATATTTGAATTATCTTTCTAGGGCATGGTCATGAGTTAGCCCTTTTAGTTTGCACCAAATACATAATGTAAAACATTGTTGAAATGGTATTTTATAAACCATTTTAATAAATGTTGTTTATTGTGCCATGAGAGATAATGCATTTGTTTTTAAGTATGAGTCAAAGGGGAATTATGGTTGGAGGTTTATGTTTATGCCAAGCATATAGGGGAGGTTGGAGGAGGTTAATGAACATTTGGAGGGAATATAGGGCTCTTTTGACTTGGTTTGAAGCATTTTTGGGAGTTTTTATGGTGGGTAAGGTCATGTTTTGACCTTTTCTTCACTTTGGAGTCATTTTGGAGGGACTTTGGGGGCTATTTTTTAGGATTTTTGGTTATATACGACCAAGAAGTTTATAGTTCCTATCTTTGTGTAACTTCTTGGAAAGCATAAAGTAACTTCAAATTTTATTTTTGAAGGGAGTTCTTTCTTCTTTTAGCAGGTATTGTAGCTCATTTCAGAGTTCTTTCAAGTAGAATTTAGCATTGTAACTCATTTTTGCAAACATATACAATAGTGTAAGTACCTTTGATCAATAAAGAAAGTATTTTCGACCTTCTCAATATTTTCTATTGTCTATAGTTGAATGACTGATGTATGTTTTCGTGATTTACATGCAAATCCTACAATGTATATCTCTTTTTAACACCTCTATATAGAAAATGCATGTTTTGTGTAGGTTGTAGGTGTGTGAACCCCAATCCTAATACCTACAAAAAAAAAAGAACAAACACATCAAATGGTGAAATGCAAGCAAGAACAAGGATTCCCCATGGAATCCATTTACAAAGTTCAAATTAGGAAAATAAATGAAGAACACAATAAGAAAACAATAAAATAGAGATTGAATCCTAATTAAACTAGCAAACTCATGATCCCATGGGGGAATTGGTGCCAATTTGATGTGAAAATTGGCCCTTTCCCAATTCCTATGATGCAATCTTGATGAATGTTGATGAATGATCCACTTTGATGAAGGATGGTGAGTTCTCCAAGATAAAAACCTGCATAACCTAGCTAAGATTCAATGATAATGGATGGAATTTGCTAAATATTTGAGCATAGCAAGTTTAATCAAATTGTGGACGATCAAATAAGGAGATTAGCCTCTTATTTATAGAATGCCAAGATGGATGAATGTCCAAAATAGAGCAATGTGGGACTAACATTCATCCAATGGAAAGATGCCACTTGTCAACCTATGAGTGGATGGAGGATGTGCAAGTTTTGAGGATTGTGCTAATAAATGGCTATTTTTGAATTTTGAATTTGTTGAAATGACATGCAAGAGGGAAAGAAAATGCATTGAATGCCACTTGACTCAAGGCAAAGGACATGTAAGATGGAGAAAATTCCTTGTTGGATGTACATGTCAACTTAGATTTTGAATTCAAACTTGGAGAATATTCCTTAAAAGATGTCTTGTTGAGGAAAATAGAGATTTAATAAATCAATTAAATCTATTTTCATGTGCAAGTGGTAAAAGCTGGAGGATGGGACATGATGAGAGATTAAATTAATCAAAGATAATTAATTTAATGAAGGGGGTTAAATGATGTGACCTATTTGACTTAAATTTTTGGATTTATTTAAATCAAATAATGAGAAGAATGTGATAAGGGATTAATTAAATAAAGATTTATGATTTATTTAATTAACAAGGATGATGTTAGATTAAAATAAATAAGGTTTTAATTTATTTAATTTAATAGATAGAATTTAGAGATTTAATCAAATAAAATACATTATTAATTAAATAGGATAATTAGATCAAAATGATTAATTTAATTATCGAGAAGAGGTGACTTAATTAGATAACTGATTTATTTAATTAAGAGAGGAATATTGATGAGTTTAATCAGATAAGGGGATTTGATTAAATGGTTAGACTGAAGGATGATTTTGGATGAAATGATGTTAGTGGTCAAGATCAGATGCACAATGTCAATCGGTACATTTTACGTGTCTAAATTTTTCCCCTCTTTGAAGCAATGCACTTGTTGCGTTGGTTCAAAGAATAAACGATCTCGATTAAAGCCAAAAAATTTCTCTTTTTAAAATCTTGCCCCACTGCTGCCCAGCGAGAGAAAACATGCCAATATATTACTCCCTTGAGAGATTAGACAAAAATTTAAATTTTTGGGTGATCTCGCGAAAAAAGAAGACAAGGTGCCTGATAGGTCCAAAAAGGCTCCAGGAGGCCAAAAACATGTCTAAACGCAATAAAAGGATGTAAAACATGCCTCAACTAGACAAAAACAGGCTCAAGGGTCCAAAACCCTAGCAGGATAGCTAATTAGGGTGAAAAAACCCTAATTTTTAAGCTTAAAAAGGCTCTAAGGGGTCACTTTCAATTCATTTTCACACACAGCCATCTAGCAACCTTAAGATTTGAGCTCTGACCTCTTGACGATATGGCGCAACGACAGCTCTTGATGCACATTTTCGACCGAGTTTGGATGTACCAGTGACCACTCAGCATTGGGGCACCGGTAAGTGATCCTTACTTGAGCTTTATTTTTTGTTTTTAGCATTCATTTAATGCTTTCAAAGTTAGTCCTTCTGTAGCAGCACTGCTCAAAAATCAAACTACGCTGCTTTGTGTCAGATTGCGCCACAGCGGTGGAGTTTGGAGTTTGAAAATAAACTCCAAACTCTGATGTTGAGGTCATGGCCCATGGGACCATTTCCAAAGTGTGACACGACAGTGCGTTTATGATAGGAATCTTTGCAAACTGCACCGCTCTTAAGGAAAGTGCACCGCGACGGTGTGCTTTAGGCATTTTGTGCCCCAGTGTCATAGTTTGATAAAAATCAAACTGCGACGCCTTCACGGATAGCGATGCCCGAGTGGTTTTTTGGACACTCGGCACAAGATTTTTCAAAATTTCTAACATGATGACTCTTCCTGATGCAGGATGCGGTGAGGGAGCTCTATTCCCGAGAGCACAGGTCGCGGGATTTGTTCGGTTACTTGCGGGACTTGAGTGATAGAGATCAGGATCAACTATGAGACATGGGGTTGTGGTACATCGCTTATGCAGTGCCCATTCAAACCCACCTTGGATGATGTTAGCGCTTACCAAGAGATGGCATAGCGAGACCTCCTCTTTCCACCTTCCCACCAGCGAGGCCACCGCCACTTTGGAGGACATTTGGTGTATCTTGAGATTGTTGATTCATGGTCAGTGCGTCATTTTTGACATAGATGAGTGGAAAAATGCCTGTCACACCGTCCTCACCATAGAGGACATTATCGTTTGCGAGGGGCAGATCAAGCTTGAGCATCACAGGGCTATGGCCCCAACCTTTCACTTGGTTGTTGCAGTGATTATTTCGAGTCTCGTTGCCCCATATTGATGAGGCTGGTATTTCAGTCTTGGTTGGGGACTCTGTTGGGAGTGCATGGTGATGCGTGATAGGCCTACTCATTTTGCTTGGTGGTTGGCTCTTCTTGAATCACTATACATGGATCTTCATGAGTATGTCTTCCTGGATGGCAAAGCACTTAGAGTAGGTGTCACACTCCTCCACGTATCGTCATGGGAGCACATTGTTGTCCTTCGGCCATGGATTGTTGTAGTTCTGATGGGGCCTGATGATCCCCTTGTATGGCGCTATAGAGGTGGTGTGTCCACACACAGAGGCAAGCACGAGATTCCCTATTGGAGGAGGGTCCTAGATGAGATGCAGGTGTTTACATGGCATCTATACCTTGGTCGGCCCGAATGAGTCGATGATGTACATCATATTTTCTATGCCCACTAGGACCACTTCATGTAGGGGTGAGAGCACATGATGATAGAGAGGTATTTTCTCGGGCGCATTCAACGTTAGTTCGGTGAGCCTCAAGATTGGCTAGACAATGATTATATAGTTGTAATTTCCCACACCATGTCATAGGTTTCATGGGGGTGATACATTCTTGCCTCCGAGGCCATGTACAACTTTAGAAATTTGGTGGCTTGGCCATGGGCTTATGATCGAGGGCCTGCAGATCTAGGCATGACACAGGCATATAGGGATTGGTTCTGGCCTACCCTACATTTGACAGTTCCAGGAGTAGTCCCTGATCAGTGGAGGGTGAGAGACAGAGGGGGGGACACGGATGAAGGGATGGTGCATGACAGGACCAGCTGGTCGAGCCTCTAGTTCAGCCAACTCAGGTAGGTCAGGGTGACATGTAGATGCAAGATCAGTAGTAGGTGCTGGCTAGGCAACAGGGGCAAGAAAGTGCACCACCATAGGCTAGGGGCAAGGATCAGCCTCAAGTATAGCCTCCATGAGCATAGCTAGTAGGGTAGGTGGATCCCCGAGATACATTGATTGCACAGCTGGAGGCTCAAGTGCATACTTTTACAAAGGAGAGAGATCAGGCTAGGACTGAGAGAGACCAGGTTAGTGTTGAGAGGGACCAAGCCATACTGCAGAGATAGACCACAGAGTTATAGGAGGCCACAGAGATGGTCCAGAGACAGTAGTTGGAGAGCATGGTAGCCTCCTCTCAAAGCATAGTATCACTTCATTCCTAGAGGGAGGCCATCTGAGAGGATGATTATTATCGTTGGAACTATCACCAGGCTATGCCCAAAGCAGAGCGGGTCCCAGAGTACTCGTAGCAAACCAGCCACAAACTAGCAAAGGGTCACAGTGACAGGGGCGAGGGCAGCATACAGGAGGTTAGGTCTCCTTTTGATCGAGATGATATCATTTTGTGCCTTATGGGCTCCTTTTTGATAGCCCAATGGGCCTTTTGTACTGATTGACATATATGTACAGTATCGGATTATTTTGTACTATGACAGTTACTCAATGATGATATATATGAGCTGATGATTTTGATGTGATGTGATGTGATGTGTACCATTTATTTATGCATGTATGGATGATTCTATTTCTATATGTTGTGCAATGATGTTATGGTGTTATATGATGTATTTATGGATGCATTTATTTCTGATGATATATACATTATGTAATGATTATGACCTAACAAATTTATATTATGTTGTTGACTTATGATATGCAGATGTATTTGTGTGATGTGTAATGATGTTGCAGTCTATATGATGATTTGAAATGATATGATATGTAATATGCAATATGCGAAATGATATGGAAATGATCTATGGTGTATATGCGAAATGATGTGAATCATGCTTATATATGAAATGATTATGGATGGATGTACGCTTTGCATGTAATGGATTTTTGTGTTTTTATTTATGTTTATAATGATGTGGAATGATTTATGCAATGAAATGTAAAAATGATTATGATGCCATTTACGAAATAATATGGATGATTAGTGGACGATATAATGCAATGTAAATGCAATGGTCGTTTTTTATATGATGTGTATTGATGATGCAAAGAGATGGTTTTAAGATGCTTAGAATAACAAATATTTTTATCCTAAACATATTAAATGATAATGTAAATGCATTTAATTTGATGTGATGTGGTATATGATATGATATGTTAATGTAAAGTGGTATGATGGTGCTTTATGCAAAATGAATGTAATGTGTGAGATGACTTTATAATGTTATGCGAGTATGTATGCAATGGATTATCTATAATCCTTATGTACCTATTATGTATGATTATGCAGTAGGTGGTAATGTGAAATGGTTGTGAAATGTTTATGAAAATGAATGTTATATGATGATTTATGTGATAAATGCAATGTGATGCAAAAAATGGATGCAATGTAATGAGAAAGTGATGTGCTAATATATGAAGAATGCTTATGATAACATGTTTATATGATGATGGAAATGCAATGCATATGTTTCCTATATGATATGTTTATGCAATATGCTAGATGATTTGTGGATACAGGATCAATGGCGATGATGATGATGATGATCAACTATCATAGTACCTTTGTTAGCGCGATGAGAAAGAAGGAATGAAAGAGAGGAAGTAGTTTCAACAAGACACAAGATGATGAATATGCAAAATGATGATGATTTCTTGCTGAGGAATTAGGATTTTCAAAGGGCCAATTTCCTTATGTTTGATGACACAAGTGGTACGATGCATCAAGGTATAGAAAACCAGGATGGCGTTGTACCTAGTGTGATGGAGTCTGACTTGACAAACAGATAGGAGTATCCTTGTTCACACCTGACATATGGAAACCTTGCTAGGATGCACTTTAGAATTTTCAAACACCTCGGACCAAAACACGGAAAGGTATAACTTATCATTGCAATAGTCAACAAGTTTCCCAAAACTTCCTCCATACCTAACAAAGTAAGTATTTTCCAAGGTTATATTACAAGAACGTCCAACAAGCACAATAGAAAAAAGATAATGATCATTGCCCCATTCCTATTTCTCTAAATCCTTTGCTTGGATTCATCGAGAGGTCCTTGGAATGAGCACAATAAGATAAGTCAAAAGGATAAAGACAAAGTAAACAAACAAGTTGATGTTCTTCAATACCGCTAACCAAAAGGGGATGTGTTTTTTGAGGATAGGATCCGAAACTATTGCCAAAAGATAATGCCCATTGTAGGAGGATACATCCTAGGACATGTTAGTAGATGGCGGCACATCATTTCATTTATCTTAAGCATTCTTTTAAGTGATTGATATGGGACCAATTGGATGATAGGTTATCGACACAAAGAGTTGACCAACTTGTTTACGTACTGACTTAGACCTAATGTTGGTATGTGGCAACTGATCATGCTATACTATATAGCCCATGGTATACTATACACCCTGGCCCCTATCCTTTTTCGCATCATGACCGAAAAAGGGAAAAATCAATGAGAAAAGAAAATTTTGATTTTGTAGAACCCAAAAATCTGGAAGCTTCTAAGCTTGTTAAAAAGGGGTTTGGATGGGTATTACAGTATGATGAAAAACATGATTATTTGCAAGATTGTAATAGGTTTTACACTGGATAATAAAAGTATTGGATGGCTGTGGTTTGGTGGATGTGGCCCGGATTGGGTGAACCATGTTAAATTCTCTGTGTTATGATTTATTATGTGTGTGTTTTAGTTTCTCTATTTATTACTTAAATATGCATTTAATTGTTAGATATCTTCCATTTCTAACCCTAACACCTAAGACTTGACTTTTTGAGTTTTCACTTTTCACCTGCTATACTTGCTTTTGATTATCTTACCAAAGATTGAGGATCACGTTCATTTATTATGAGTGATGTTATTGCGGGTGTGGGTGAGATGAGACAGATGGATTTTTTTTTTTTTTAAATAGTTGGATGTTTTTGACTTTTTGCAATGTTTTGAGGCTATTTTTGGTATTTTCTAAGATTTTGACCAAGAGAATAACCTAAAGACCTATCCTAGGGGCCTCGGGGCTGATCAACAGATTAGAATTACCTACATTATACATGTAGAGACCACATTGTTCGACTGACGACTTGACTGATTTACAGATGATATGCATGATGAGATGTCAGCTTATTTTGACAGATTCCTAAAGGACTGACCTAAGTGTCTCAGGGGATGATCAAAGATCAACCTTTCCTATGTTCAAGGCTCAAAGACCCATAGTTTGACAAGACAACATTGTTTTTGACTTTTTGACTGACTTTTTGACCTATTTTTGGGATTTTGATATGTTTTGATGTTCTTTGGATTTTTTGATGTTTTGATGTTTTGGATTTTTTTATTTTTGATGTTTTTGGATTTTTAGGACCTTAAGAATATACATGAATCTGATCCAATGAGAACATTCCCCCAATGTGATGCAATAGACTACTCTGATAAAAGGCAGGACAAACTGACCTTGAGGATGGGCTAAATAGTACTAGGAGAGATCATGATACAAACACAGGACCAAGCTATGGTGCGGATGTCAAATGAATGGGTAATGGATGGAGATCCAAATGCAATGGATGGATGGATGATGCATAACAGGCCGTAAAGATCCTGGCAGATGGAAAGTGATTATTTACACAAGGCGCCTATTTGCCAGGTTTTCGCTGAAGTAACCATTTTTCAGGACATTTTCTAATTTTTTTGGATTTTTTGCTTTTTTGATTTTTTTGTTGTCACCAAGATGCCTGTTTGCCAGGTTTTCACTGAAGTAACCATTTCTTTAGGAAATTTTCTATTTTTTTTGGATTTTTTTGGTTCTATACCCCGAAATATTTAGGCATAAAACTTTTTGAGATGAGAGCTATTCGTGGGCTCTTGCAGAGGTTCCCCTTTGGGTGTTGTAACTGATATGCCCCTTGACTTGTAGCTTGTTGTGATAACGAATGGTCCCAACAAATTGGATTCAAATTTTCCTTTGTTGTTTGGGTTTGGGACATTCTTCTAATTATCCTTTAATACTAGTTCTCTGACTTGGAAAGTCTTGCTTCTGATTTGCTTATTATAGCTCCTTTTGAGTCTATTCTGATAGACTTACAAATGATTCAAAGCATCTATATGTCACTCATCCAGTAGCTCTAGCTCATTCAATCTTGATACTCGGTACTCTTCATCTGTGATGAGGATTTGTAGTGATATCCTAAGTGATGGGAACTTGATCTTAATGGGGAGTACTACATTTGATTCGTAGACCAGGGAGAAATGGGTGGCGCCAGTGGGTGTGCAGATACTGGTTCGATAGGCCCATAGGGCAGGATTAAGCTGCAAATTCCAATCACAACCTATGTCATTGATTGTTTTCTTGAGGATTTTCAAAATGGTTATATTAGTAGCTTCTGCTTGGCCATTGCCTTGGGGATAGTATGGGGTGGAGAAGCAATGTTGGATTTTGAATTTTTCACATAAGTCACAAACATCTTGATTCTTAAATGGTGTCCCATTATCTAAGATAATGGCTTGTTGAACACCATAGTGGCAAATGAGATAGTTTAGGATGAACTTTGATATCTGCTTCCCAGTTATATATGTCATGGGTATGGCTTCCACCCACTTAGTAAAGTACTCTATTGTGGTTATGATGAATTTGTGTCCATTAGATGAAGTGGGCGTGATTTTTCCAATGAGATCGAGTCCCCACTATGAAAAGGGCCCTAGTGTGATGATGGGATGAAGCTCTTGAGCTGGAGCATGGATGAGGTCCCCATACTATTGACATTGTAGACACCTTCTAGCATAGTCATGTGCCTCTCTTTCCATTGTGAGCCAATAATACCCCATCCTCAGTAGTTTCTTGGCTATGGTCATTCCACTCGAGTGTGAACCACATATATCGTTATGTACTTCAATTAGAGCAGTTAATGCCTCCTCAGTGTTTAAGCAACATAGTAGGGTTCCTTCTATGCTCCTATGATATAGGGTATCTCCTAGAATGACCAATCAAGATGCCTTTTTGACAAAGGTTCATTTTAGGTTTGAGGGTAAGTCGGCAGGTATGACTCCTATTCAAAGGTATGTATAAATGTTGTGGTACCAAGGGTCATTGGGACCAACGATTTTGCACATAAATTCTAATTCTGGTACCTCGAATGCGAGCACGAGGAGCTGCTCTATTAGGAATTCATATTTTGGAATGTTGTGAGGGATGTCCAGTAAGGATCCAATTGTTGCCATGATGTCTACTGCTCTATTGTTGGCTTTAGGAGTCTGCTCAAATGTAATCTCGATGAAGGATTCTTTGAGAGTCTCCACCAATTTCTTTTATGGAGTGAGCTTATTGTCCTTGGTCTGGTATTCATCATTCACTTCGTTTATTATCAATTGAGAGTCTCTGTATACTCTGAGAGCTATAATGTTCCACTACACTACTATTTTGAGACCTATGGTTAAAGCCTCATATTTTGTAATGTTATTGGTGTAGGGAAATGCCAGTTTGTAGGACCTTGGTATGCAGTCCCCTTGTGGGGTGATAAAGAAGACACCAACTCTTGATCCATGTTGCGTGTATGAGCCGTCAAAGTATAGTTTCCAATGGTCAACTACATTGAGATTGAAAATAGATTCATTTGGAAATTCAGAAATGAGAGGATTCTCTAAATAGATTGGTGCTTCTGCAAGTTGATCTGCAATGACTTGGCCTTTGATTGCTTTTCACTCCACATATTCAATGTCATATTATGATAGTATCATCACCCATTTAGCCATTCTTCCTTTGAGCATCGCCTTTGATAGTAAGTACTTGAGAGGGTCAATTTTGGCGATGAGTTTTGTTTTGTGTGCCAACATGTAATGTATAAATTTATGTGATGCAAACACTACCACTAGACATGCTTTCTTGATGAATGAATAGTTTAGCTCATACCCAACCATTGTTGTACTGATGTAATAGATAGCCCTTTCTATTCCATTTTCATCATGCTGAGCTACGAGAGCCCCAAGGGCTACTGTTGTTGTTGATATGAAGAGAATTAATGGATTTCTTGGGATTGGTGGCATTAAGACTGGTGGTGTCAATATTTATTCTTTTATTTTATTGAATTCCTCTTCACACTTTTTATCCCATTTGTACACTACTCCCTTGTGGAGTAGGTGAGAGTATGGGTTCTTTTTGTTTGCCAATTGTGCTATGAATATTTGAATGGATTGAAGCCTGCCTTGGAGACCTCTTAATCGCTTTAATGTTTTTGGTGCCTCCATTTCAAGGATTGCTTTTACCTTTGTTGGATCTACCTCGATACCTCTCATTGACACTATATATCCTAGCAACTTTCTTGATTGTACGACAAAGACACACTTCTTTGGGTTTAATCTGACCTTGTACTCCTCCATCCTATCAAAGATGGCACTAAAGGTTGCTATGTGATATTTTCTCTTTCTTGATTTGGCTAGGATGTCATCAACATAATATTTGACTATTTTATGGATCATGTCATGGAATATCAATGTCATTTCCCTTTGGTATGTTTCTCCTGCATTCTTTAAGCTGAATGGCATCATGTTCCAGTAGTAAGTCCCCCATGGACAAGTGAAAGCCATCTTATGTTGGTCCTCTTTACCTATCATGATCTAATTGTACCCTGAGAATCCATTCATTAGTGACAACATTTCATGTCTAGTTGTCATATCTATGATCATGTCAATGTTTGGAAGTGGGAAGTCATCTTTTGGACATGCCTTATTCAAGTCTCTCAAGTCTGTGTAGATTCTGATTCCCCCATCAGGTTTTGAGACAAGTACCAAGTTTGACACCCATTCTGGATAATCTATCGGTCGGATGAATCCTGCATCTAATAGCTTTTTTAGCTCCATTTTGACTATTAAGGTGATTTGAGGACACATTTTTTGAAGCTTTTGTTTAACAGGCTTTGCTTCTGGATACACTGCTAAGTGGTGAACCACAATTTTTGGATCAAGTCCTAGCATGTCCACATAGCTCCATGTGAATTTTATTTGTCTCTCTCTTAGGAAGGTTGCTAGGAGATCTTGTTCTTCTGATAGTAATGATTCCGCATAGAATGTGATATGCGGGGTTTCCTTTGTTCCTAGATTGACTAGATTGCACCTTTCTGCCAGGAGTGCTGATTTTTCTTGATGAATAGCTCTAAAAGGAAGATTGAATCCCCCATCCTCGGGTGCCTTAGAGAGGTTTTCACTATTGGATGCGTCCTTTCTTTACTTTTTTCTAGTCAGAGAGTGCCACGGTGTAGTTTTCACTCAAGGACTTAGATATTATTCTTAATTTTTAACTTTTGTGACTGAGGGATTCAATCACTTCCCCATAATAGGCATGTGTATCTAGCTCCATTATGAACCATGCTTTGTGATCCCCACATGGAATGTTATCCCATAGTCCCATGAATTCTAAGAGAGCCTTATCATTTTCAAATGTATCAAGAACTGGTGGTCCTCATTGGTCGTAGTCGATGAGTAGGGGGTATACTAGGCAAATTTCATGACTTTGGTGGTCTGATTCAAAAGATAGGGTGCTAATCATGCAAAGAGTGGTATTCTCAAATAGCCTAGGTAAGTTGGTCATGGGATCCTCGTCATCACTACTACTACAGACTTCGGTTATATCAAATGTGAAGTTATCTATGATGCGACCTATAGATACTGGTAAGCGTAGTTCTACTACGGTTGGCTGAGGAGGATTATTAACCCTTCTAGCTAGAGGACCTCGGCCACATATGTTATTCTACGTGGGGTATATCCAAGACCAAGATTTTTTATCGCTCACATCTCCAGAATGATAGGTATTATAAGCCTAATATCATTTTTCCCAAGTCTTTGATTTCTGTCATAGCCCATTGCGAGCATCATTTGTAGACCCTTACTTCTATCATCCATTGGTAAATCAGCTACTGGTCTCTCATCTTGGTATAGCATATGAGATGGATCTACCTCAATAACTTCTTGGCCAAGATCTCCCCAACTTGTAAAGTTGGGATAGTCTTTAGGAGATGTTTGGGATGTGGAGGATTCATTTATTTTCGGGTGTCCCCGTGATCTAGGAGATTGTGGTAACTCTCCTACCACAAAAGCATTTTTAGGGATCATGTAGTTTCCACAACTGTTATCTTGGATGATGACCTTAATGCCATAGATGGTGGGAATGGCGGGAGTGACGAGTGTCTTTGTCATAGAAGTGGATGCGAGAGTGGAGGGATCAATGTATGGTGTAGATGGACCCTCATCATTTTTTGGTACTTGGGGGATTTTATAGTACTTTTCTTCAAGGATTTTGCAATAGGAAAATGGTTTAGGATATACATGGATGGTAACTTCTTGTCCTTCATGTGTGAATGTAACACATTGATGGAAATTTGGTGCTACTGCTTTTATCACATGAATCCATGGACATCCTAGGAGGATGTTATATGGCAAGTCAAGGTCTAAGACTTGACAAGTAGTTTCCATGATAGTCAAACCTACTTGAATAGGGAGTTTGATTGTGCCCTGGGAAACTCTTTCCTGATCATCATATTCTCTTATTGTGATACCCTTTCCTTTGTCGATAGAATCCTTTGAGATTTTTAATTGTTTGATGAGCTTGAGAGAACAAATATTCAAGCTTGCAGTTCCATCCACCAAGACCCTTTTGACTTTGCTTTTCTGTACTATGAATTCTAAGTGGAGTGCACGGTTGTGAGATGGTTGAGTGGGGAAATCCTGGTTGGAGAATGTGAGGAGATTTGGCATAATGATATTTCTGACCATAGCTTGGAATTGTTCTGCATCAAGATCTACGGGGATAGTGGATGAAGCCAATGCTTCCTTGAGGATTTTCTTATGGGAAGATGAGATTTTTAGCAACTCCATGATGGAGATTTGTGTTGGTGTTCTTTTGAGCTGATCAAGGATGTTATATCCATTAGGGACAGATCTAGATGTAGGGACTCTGTTTGGCTAGATGATCCTGCGATGGTAAATTTTCCACCTCTTGTGGTGACTCCACAATCGGCATGGGCACCTTTGATGGTGATGACCATGCAGTATTCATCTAGGGAGACGACGAAAGTCTCATACACGTGATTCACATTTGTGTGGGTGCTTTTCCTTTATCATTGTTATTATTATTCCCTTTATTGCCATGGTTAGGCATCAAATTCATGTATATCTTAAGGTCTTGGTTTACTGTTGGTTGTTCCACATTTATAATTCTTTGATCGATGAGATCTTGAATTATGTTTTTTAGCCTCATACAACTGTTCATGGTATGCCCTTTGATTTTATGGAAGTCACAAAGTTGATTCTCATTATACCAAGGAGGTTTCACATCCGGTTCTTGGTAATTCTAATAGGTGGGCGCTTTGATGAGTTTTTCATTTATCAGCTTCTTCATGATGAATTCTAGTGGTTCCCCAAGAATGGTGTACTTTCACTTGGGGTAAATCTTGTTCCATTGGGGTGGTCCCCTTTGATCATTAAAATTGTTAATTGTTGGATTGTTGTTTGGTTGTTGTATCACTTGATGATTGTTTTGGTGTTGGATTTGGATTTGTGGTGTGGGTGTATTTTGGCATGGGGAACCGATGACCACTTTGGCATCGACAACACCATCATTAGTAAAAAAATTGTTTCTTGCCCATGTGCGAGGTTTATCATTGTAATTGGTAGGTGGGTGGTTGTTTTGTTGTTCAGGGTATGAAGTTGATCCTGTGGGTTAAGTCATAAGGGCTCGTTTGATGTTGAGCGCCTTGGAGATCAACTAGTCATATGTGGTGATCCCTTGTACCTTGACATGAAATTCCAAGAGGCCGTCAAGGTTGGATATAATGGTTTAAACTTCTTGTTCCTCGGGCATGGTCCATTTACTCTGATTGGCCTTGGATCACCATTGTTGTAGGAATGAAGTGAATGATTCATTCTTTCCTTGTTTTAGAGCTAAGAGTTCTTCTAGACTAACATCCATGGCAATGTTGCATGTATAATTTTTAATGAATGCGTCTATAATTTCTTGGAATGTGTTGGTTCTCTTTTATAATGTAACCAAGTTGGTCTTCTAATCTACCTATGGAATTCCCAATTCCAATCAAGGGCAGCTCTTAGGACCTGGAGCAATTGATGAGGACTTTAAAAGGCCTCCTACACTTTGGGCTCTGCAAGACCCAGGAGGGTAATCCCTTAATGTGTTTACAACCTCTGCACCATTATCATAAACAACATTAACAATAGCAGATAATCCCACTTAATAGCTCAACATGATAGGATAATATCAAATAGAAATGGTTGTTCATTGATAATATCAACTACCTAGAGCATGAGATAACTACAACACAATCCATAGTATAAGATAGTCATTGATTTGTAATTTGTAGCAAGCTCTAGGAAAAGACAAATAAATATTGAATCATATGGGTAATTACAACTTAGACCAGTTCCATATATCCATTGGAGGAGTCAAATTCATAAGTATCTAAAGGCATATGATAGATTTAAAACATAACATATGAGATCCTTGACGAAATTACATTGTAATCTCATCAATATGTATTCTAACTCAATACTACTTATCAAATCCTTATACATAACATATCTGCCTATAATCCCATTCAAGCATTTTAATTAATTCCTTGAATTAAAGCCAAAATAGAATCATACACACCATAATAGTGAGATGAATGAAATAACCCTTAGTTATTTTATTCAAAGTTCATATATGCATGTACAATGGAGAGACGTGAGCTTGAATTTATCATTTCAATTCAAATGCTAGTACTGTTATGCAACATTAAATCCCCATGAACTCAAAACCTATTACAAAATGACTCAAAACCTAAATTGCATTTCTCCCTAAAACCATTAAACTTTACAATTTTCTCTGCAACTTCACCTAGACTTGACAAAAATTATCTAACTTGCTAACACGTACTTCTGGCCTTGAAATCCTTCTTAAAGAAAATGAAGGAGCAAACAAGCATCTGGCCAAAAATTACCCATGTCACAAACTAGCATCTGATTTATTGATTAAATCATCCTAGTAAGTGCCTCATCTTCCATTAAAGCTCACCCACGCACTACACGAATGACTCCAACCATATTTGATGCAGACTTAAATTCTAGCCATCGATCCTTCAGTTAGATCCAGTTAGATCAAATCATTGACCGGTTGTCTTCAAAACAAGCTGACACAATTGCCAACATGGAAATTAAGGGGCCCACCATACCATACGCTTCCAAGGAAGTCCATGTGGTGGTCACCCATGATATCATGATCAATAAAGATCCTGCAACTTTAGATCACGCAATGGTGGGCAACCATAGATCTTGAGCATCAATGATCTCATTCCTTCAACATAGTCACTAGCCTTACCAGTAACCGTCGAGCAACTTTTCCACCAAGATTATAATAGATTCGTCAATTTAAAACACATGCACCTCAAGAGAACTTTAGTAACCTACCTTTTAATGTATTTAAGGTTGGATTAATGTACCATAGTATTTCCTTTATTCCTTTAGCTCCATCAGATGAGACACATGGCGCCCGCCTGTGATATCGCGATTGGTAAAAACCTTATAACTTTTGATCATGCAGTGGCAGGCAACCATTGATCTTGACAAAATTTGATCAACGGTCACTCAAACTTTATCCCCTTTGGCCTCTCCGGATAGGACATGTGGAGCCCGCTCGCTATATCACAATCAACCAAAGTAGTGTGGTGGGGTCATTGCGGGATGGTGGGGAATTGTTGAGATCAAACGATAGTTGATCAACGGTTGCACGAATTTCATCCTTCAGAAAGGGCACATGGTGCCCACCAGTGATATCACGATCAATAAAGATCTTGTAATTCCTGATCATGCGATGGCGGGAAACCGTTGATATCTAAAGGCAATTGATCAATGGTAGCGCAAAGTTGATCCCTTTGCAAAACAAAACATTTATTAATAGGACAAGGGGGTATTACTAGGTAGATGGTAAACAACGACATAAGTTGTTTTTAAACGATGAAACACGCAGCCAACCAAGACTTAGGAAAATAAAACCTTGCGAAGGACATAAAATATTTGAGACCAAAGGGACCCAGCCTAGATGGAACGATAAGACATAAGATGTTTTAAGACCCCTCAAAAAGTAATAGCGAAATAGATCCCAACCAAGGCATAAAATTAACACAGGGTTTTACATGAATATAAAGCTAAACCTCAACCCAAGGAAAAATTTCCAACACCATGAAAGACCAGTAACATAAGGTAGATGCAGGAATGGAACACAAGGAGCAAAAATTTTGAAGTTCCATCAGAATGTTCTGATGCCTGTAGGTAGGTGAGAGAACCATTCCATAGCGTGGCCAGCCAAACTCCTAGGAAATAGCCGCATCAAATAAGTATAGTCGTATGCAACTTCCATACAATGAACCTAGAATTCCCTGATGTGATCTTCAGGGTTTCCCGTCCCATGATATTTGTCAAACTTGGGGATCTCAAATCCCTTGAGGAATGGTTTCATTACAAGGCTCCTGTCAAATGGATAGGGACACAAGTTGCTTGGTGTTTTTGTGGTTTTCCCTGATTGAATATCGAGCACTTGTTTTTTGAGAGCACCTTGATTTGTTCTGTTACGTCATTTTGTGGATCAAGTAGTGGGATGAAGGTGTTTTGGGGTGTTTCGATTGTGGGTTGGATGGATGGGTTGTTTGGTGTGTTGTTTGATGGTATTTCCACATTCTTCTGAGCTAGGTATGCTTGCACTTGATGCTTAATAAACAACACTTATTGTTGTTCTTGTTGTTGTTGCGCTAAGATTGCCTATTGTTAAGCTTGTTTTTGTGCTTGTTGTTGTTCCAACAATGCTTGTTGTTGGGCTACCAATTGGGCTGCTTCTTATTGCTCTTGATTTTTTTTATTTCTTGTTAATATGCTTGTAGTTGTTTTGCTTGTTTTTGTGCAAGAAGTTGTGCTTGTGCTTGTGCTTTTTGTGCTTGATATTGGGAGTGCGCCTGAGCTTGGGCTTGTGCTTGCAATGCTTGTTTTTGCAATAGAATTTTGGCTTGAGAAACCTTTTGTGATTGTAATGTGACTTGGGCTGCTTGAGCAACTTGAGCGGCTTGTTTTTGTTGTTGTTGCAATAGGGCTTGGGCTTGTGCGGCCCGTTGCGCTTGCTATGCATTTTGGGCGGTTTGAGCATTTTGTGCTACTTGTGTGACTTGTTGAGCATTTATTTGTGTGGCTTTTTTATTTTTCATTTGTAGGAATTATTTTTGATAAGCAGCTTGGTAAGAAGCTTGCAATTCCATGATGTATTGGCTTGATAAATTGGAGTTTGGTGGTGGTGGGGGTGGTGGTGGATTTGGAATGGTGTTTGTGGTGGTGGTGAGCGGTGATGTTGTGTTGGTGGTTTGAGTGTTGAATGGTTTTGTTGATGTGATTGGCCCTTGAGAGACCATGTTTTGAGATGTTAGGGGGGTGGTTGATGATGTTGTGATTGCTTGTGTAGTTTTCATTTGTTGTTGCGATATCAATGACAAATTTTGAGGGTTTGACATGATGCTTTGATTGATATTTGGTAAAGGTGGGAGCCCAAGCAAAGTAGAGGTGTGGATAATGGTGGTAATGGTGGAAGAGGTGAAAATTTGAGGGGTGTGAGTTCTTGAAAAAATGATGTGGTGTCAAAAATTCCCCCAGGTCCGAACATGTCACCTTCTTCTTGCAAATTTGTGAGGAGAGAAGTTTGAGGTGTTGCGTGGAAGGACGATGATGATGGATCATTAGGATTATGGAAAGTGAGAGGAACATACTTATGTAATAGATTTTGGGGTATGTTTTGTTCCAAAATGGCATTTGCATCCAAGTCTTGATTATTAACAAGGTGGTGTGTTTGAATAGCATTGAGAAATGCATTTCCCTTATTAACATTGGGTTGGGTTGGAGAAAAAGATGTGATTTATGGAATGTTTTGAGTGATGTTTTGGGATGGGGATGTAGATGAGATGGGGAGTGTGGATGAAATCAGAGGCATAACCTCTAAAGATGGTTCCACTATAGAGCTCACATCAAAATCAGAAGGTAATTTGGCCCCTTGTTTTGCTAGTTCAAGCATGTATAGTGAAGGGTTAAGCCTCATCATTATGTTGATGATCTTATGGTTTTCTAGATTTTGGAGCATTTTGGTTATTTCTTCATGCGACATCCCAAAAGTAAGATCTTCTCCTTGGATTTCCTCTTGTGGGTTTTGTGATGATGGGATAGTCAAAGCTTGATTCAATATGATTCATTTCGACGTTTGTTTGGCTTAGGTCACTTGAAGCGGGTGTTTCTTTGTCGACTTCCATGTTTTTCTTGTATTGAGATCTAGTTTGAACCATAAAACAAGGATCAATTTCCAAGAATATGGGAGATGAGTCTCTTAATTCTTTGGATTGATCTTTACTTTATTCACAAAAGAGAAATTTTTTGGATATCTTGAGGATCAAAAGGTGATATGATGATGATGTAAGAGATGGATGATGTGGATGATTTGATCTTTTAATAAATCTTGAGGGGAATGCTAGACTTTTAGGACTTTTGGATATGTTTTGGATTTTTGATTTTTTGATTTTCTTCTTGGGTTTTTCCTTGATTTGATTAATTTTGGTTTGATTTGATTGAACAAATAGACCCTAAGATGTTGAATGATTATCTAAGGGTATATTTTCTCAAAAGATGATCATTTGAATATGTGTAGGGAGAAGGATGCATCTACCCACACCTATTCAAACAAGATGATAATTTAACCAAGCATATAAAAGAAGGATGCATATACACATACCTAGCTAAACAAGATAATTTGATAACTTGGACTAAGCATATGCAAAAGGATGCATCTACACATACCTAGCCAAAGATGATTTGATAAAGATTTCAAGGATTTGATGATTTTGATTTTTTCCAAAAATCCTAGCATGAAGGATAATTTTCAAGATTTCTCCAAAAGGTGATGATGAGATGATTTTTGGTTTGATGTTTGAATGATGGATGAAAAAGATTTGATTTCTTTTGATCCTAAGATGAACCTAAAAAAGACACTTTGTTTACCTAAACCTCAGTATTGAAGAACATGCAATGCTTCTATAGACCTTTATAACCAAGAAGTGGTTCAATTTGAGCATCCATTTCTAGATTTTGAATCAAAGACTTTTGTTTTGGGATTTGACTTCTTGGAAATTATGAGGTTTCAACACATGTGAGAGTTTGTTTTGTTATCTTTGCTTAGTGGCTTTATTTTACCACAAACACTTCTTTGATTAGGTTTCCAAACTAGATGTCCAATGTCTTAATTTCTTTGAATCCCACAAAGCATGTTATGTGGAAATTTGATGAATTCAAGGCAAGGGTTACCTATTTTTTAACTTTGGTAGACAAATTGAGATGTAATCCAATGTGTTTAGAAACCTCTAAGGATAGAATCCCATGGGAAAGCAATAACACATGAATTGGGTCAATTTGTATTTGTCTCCTAAAGGGTTTGAAATTTTGATGATGATGTTTAAGTGTTTCTTTCCAAGATGTTTTCGAACAAGAAAAGCATTTTGTAACCAAGAATAAGTACAACCCTATGGATATGGAAGACAATATTTGTTGGGTCCCCACTTGGACAAGTCCAACTACACTTGTCTTTAGTGAATGGTTAGATGCTTGACCCCACTGGCTCCCCTCCATGACACTCACTTATACGGGGCATCTAAGCATCAACACCCATGAAAATCCCATGGCATGCTTTCCATTTCTACTAAAAGACCATAAAAGTGTGGGGCGGCTTCAGAACGACCATTCTTGCACCAACAAATAGATCAAGGATTTTGGAAATTCTAAAACATGGGTTTTAATTAGGACTTTTTGTTCATGGAGATTGACCCATACGGCCAGAGTCCCTTTCAAATCCATGTCGTCAGAGCCAACTGTGTGATATTGGCATTTATTCCAATACCCACATTTATATCCGGATTGGAAATACTCTTGGCTTTAGAGTGTTACTGGTTGAGTCATTCCCTTGGGTGAGTACCTTTTCCTCAAGGCAAGCCCTCTAAGATAGACAAAAGTGAGTAAAGACAATATATGTAACTCAATCAATCTTTGTTTGCAACACAAAAAAAGAGAATGTATGCAATAATACTCTACTCATACTCGCACAATGTTATGTTCAATTTTAAACCCAAAATGAAGTGTGGAGGTGATTTCTTTATCTCAACCTAAAATCACAAAAAAAGAACCTTTTGATTCTCAAGATTGCTATAAAGCATGAGAGAAGCGAATACGTCCTTTTCCAATGAAGTTAGTTTAAGTAAGCCATCACGAAGACAAAGTTGCACTTGTTCATTTTAGAGCCACAAAGCAATTGTAAGTTCTTTTTAAAGCATCAAAAGACAAATGAGAGTTGTTTTGTTCAATTGTTAACCAAAAAAACAAACTCTAGTAAGTTGTAGTCCTAATGTTTGTTTTAAGCCTTTGCAAAAAATTGAAAAGGTTCTTTTTAAAATCCCAAATGAAATTAGTATCCTAAGGAAGAAGAGATAACAATTTCCTAAGAGTATTAAACAAACACTAAAGTGTTTAAAAACACTTTAATTTTGTGAAATACCATCATCATGCTTCTTTTTCTTTTGTTTTTTAATTGATCCAACCTACAAGAAAGAAAATTAGTCAAAGTCTACAAAACACAGAGGTTAAAAAGTAGAAAACAGAGATAAACTTATCATTTCAAAAAAGGCACATGCTAAAATGAAATTCCAATTTTTTACTCCCTACCAGTGGCGCAACCCGTGACTACATCGCAGTTTGATTTCTTCAGTGGTGTTGTATAGCACTACTTACCAGTCAGCACTGCTCTGTACCCAGACCAGTGTGCTCAAATGTGTCACCTATTTCACTAGTGTCGCTGTTTAAAATTTAAATTCAAAATTTTTAGGCAGGAAGGCTAAAGCGTCGCAGTTTGATTTTTCAACAATGCTATATGGAAACGTTGGAGAGCCAGGAGTGCTAAAACAATGATGCTGAGCTTCCAGCATTGGAATTTTCCTATGCACAAAACATAAATGCAATTTTTTTAGAAAAACGTGATTAAAAACGAGATGTTTCCCTCCTTCTAGTGCCAAATGTGCGAACCCCAATCCTAATACCTGCAAAACAATAAGAACAAACACATTAGATGGTGAAATGCAAGCAAAAACAAGGATTCCCCATGGAATCCATTTACGAAGTTCAAATTAGGAAAAGAAATGAAGAACACAATAAGAAAACAATAAAATAGAGATTGAATCCTAATTAAACTAGCAAACTCATGATCCCATGGGGGAATTGGTGTCAATTTGATGTGAAAATTGGCCCTTTTCCCAATTCCTATGATGCAAGCTTGATGAATGTTGACGAATGATCCACTTTGATGAAGGATGGTGAGTGCTCCAAGCTAAAAACCTGCATAACCTAGCTAAGATTCAATGATAATGGATGGAATTTGCTAACTATTTGAGCATAGTAAGTTTACTCAAATTGTGGATGATCAAATGAGGAGATTAGCCTCTTATTTATAGAATGCCAAGATGGATGAATGTCCAAAATAGATCTGTGTGTATGAAAAATAGATGCGTAAATGAATTAAAAATAATTGTTCAAACACACCAATAGGACATTATATCAAAGCAAAATATAAAGAGTAAAGAAGTGCAAACTCAGTATCCTGCTTCCATTGTCATCCTATTGTCCTCTATCTTTAGTGTTTTTGCTGATTCTAGCTTTTGTGTTCTCAGATCGTAGGCTAGGCTCAACAAACTGTCTTCCTAAAGAATGAGATTTTGCTATGATTTAGATGCAAGATTAAGCCATGATAATGATTTGAGCTAAGAAACTTGAAATAAACATGATGCTATGAGATTAAAGTGCTAAATGAACTAAATGCATAAACTCTACTTAATTGCCTATTACCAATGTTTGGATTCACACAGGTATTTATAGAGTTTTTCGAATGATTTTGATTTGCTGTCTCGATTAACGGTTGTGATAATTCTTGGCAGATCGAACGGTTGAAGAAAGATGAAATTGAAAAGAGAATAGAAAAACCCTAAAAATAAGATTTTTCTATTTTATTATGAAAGAGGAAAAAGAAGAGAAGATAAGAAATCATCTTTCTTTAAAAGAATAAAAGAAAGATTTAAAGCTGATAAATAATTAATTAAAAAAATCAATTATTTATTTGTGGAGGACATTCAGCTTTTCTTAATTAAATAAAATATTTAATTAAGCTTTTAAAAGCAGAAGAAAGCTTGTGATAAGAAGAGAGCTTTAATCATGTTTTATTGAAAAAAACAGAATATCTCATAATTAAATAAAATATTTAATTATGATATGAAAAGATTGCACAATTAGGTAAAATACCTAATTTTGATTTAGAAAGAAAGCATAAGATATTTTTAATTAAATAAGATTTAATTAAATCACTTTTATGAAATTAATTAAATGAAACATTTAATTAATTAGAAGAAGAAAATTAAATAGAAGAAAAGGAGGTATTTAAATTTAATTAAATCAAAGATTTAATTTAAATTCAAACAAATGATAATTAATTTAAATAAATATAATGTATTTATTTAATTAATTAAGTGGACATATGAAAATAATTAAATAAAATAAATTTATTTAATTATGAAAGAAAAATAAGATGAATGAACAATATAATTAAATTAATTAAATTTAATCATATGTAGAGGACTTTAGAAGAAAAATATTTAATTAATTGCCAGGATTATAGACATGACCATTTTTATGCGTATACAAGATCAATGTTGGATTAAAATTCATCCAATGGCAAGATGCCACTTGTCAACCTATGAGTGGATGGAGGATGTGCAAGTTTTGAGGATTGTGCCAATAAATGACTAATTTTGGATTTTGAATTTGTTGAAATGACATGCAAGAGGGAAAGAAAAATGCATTGAATGCCACTTGGCTCAAGGCAAAGGACATGTAAGATGGAGTAAATGCCTTGTTGGATGTACATGTCAACTTAGATTTTGAATTCAAACTTGGAGAATATTCTTTAAAAGATGCCTTGTTGAGGAAAATAGAGATTTAATAAATCAATTAAATCTATTTTCATATGCAAGTGGTAAAAGCTGGAGGATGGGACATGAGGAGAGATTAAATTAATCAAAGTGAATTAATTTAATGAAGGGGGTTAAATGATGTGACCTATTTGACTTAAACTTGTGGATTTATTTAAATCAAATAATGAGAAGAATGTGATAAGGGATTAATTAAATAAAGATTTATGATTTATTTAATTAACATGGATGATGTTAGATTAAACTAAATAAGGTTTTAATTTATTTAATTTAATAGATAGATTTTAAAGATTTAATCAAATAAAATACATTATTTAATTAAATAGGATAATTAGTTCAAAATGATTAATTTAATTATCGAGAAGAGGTGACTTAATTAGATAACTGATTTATTTAATTAAGAGAGGAATATTGATGAGTTTAATTAGATAAGGGGATTTGATTAAATGGTTAGACCGAAGGATGATTTTGGATGAAATGATATTAGTGGTCAAGATCAGATGCACAATGTCAATCAGTACATTTTACGTGTCTACAGTAGGTTATGTCATGGTGCAAAACAATAGTTAGTTGTGAGAAAGTCTTCATTTTTCCTTCTAATGTTGCAAACACCAAAGCCTTCCTATGAAGTATTGATACATGAACATGAAACAGGTGTGAATTATGTCTTGAAACCAACAGATTTATTGAAATCATTATGTATGTTATGTAATAGTACATGTTACAATCATTTGGTGCATCACTTTAATTTAGGAGAGTAGGTTCATTTTCATGTATCTTTCTTTCCCTTTTCCCAACAAGAAGTAATTTAGGTTAGTACCATAAGAACCAGATTTCTCTAGAGGTTCTTTTTTATTTTAGGTGACCCACAACCTTAGAAAAGTTCCCATGTTTCTCCAATATGCGAAGTTGTGCAACTTAGCAAGGATGCACTATTAGGAGACAAAATGAATGTTTAGGGATTTTCTGAGTTTTGACTAAGAACCTAACCTAAAAGGCCTATCCTAGGGACCTCAGGGGCTGATCAAAGAATAGCCTTGCCTACATTATACATGCAGAGACCACATAGTTTGACCGACTTGAGTTATCAACAATGAGATATTAACAGTTGATGAAATGCCAGTTTATTATGATGGACTTCTAAAGGACTGACCTAGGGTGTCTCAGGGGCACATCAATGATGGCCTTGCCTACGTTCAAGTTCAGAGACCTATATTTAAAAAATGTACCACTTTTGGATTTATGATGTTTGACCTTTTTAGATATTTTTGATGTGTTTTGGATGTTTTGGATTTTGGCTTTACAATTTTATGAATATTTTTGGATTTTAGTTGTACAAGAATTTTTAATGTTTTTGGATTTTATATGACATTTTACGAATGTTTTTGGGATTTTCTAAGAAACTCAAGATATACAAAAACCTGATCTAATCCATAACAAATTTCCCCTAGTGTTTATGCTATAGACTACCTCGATATAGGCGGGACAAATTGACTTTTGGAACATGCCAATTAGTTATAAGGGGATATGATACTTCACAATATCAAGCCTTGAAATGGACACCAATGGGTGATAAAATGAATAGGATGAAGGATGTGATGCGATCGATTGAATGATAGGATGAAGAGCCTAGGATAGATGGAGGTACCTCTTTTACCCAAGGTGCCTATTTTCTAGGTTTTCACCAAGGTACTTGCCCAAAGCACCACCGAAGTGGTTTTTACAAGAGGATGATTTTTTTTATTTACTATTTTCAATATTTTTTCTCATTTTTTTGGATTTTGATCATTTTTTTGATTTTTTGTATTTTTAGATTTATACCCTTCAAGACTAGGCATAATTTTTTTTAAGATGCAAGTTGTTGGTTGGTTTTAGCAAAGGTTCACCTTCAAGTTTTGACAATTTATATGCTCCTAATCCATAGCTTGTTGTCATGACAAAGGGACCCAACCAATTAGGCTCATACTTTCCTTTACTATCCTAATCTGGAAGATTTTTCTGATTCTTCTTTAGGACAAGATCCCCTACTTGGAAGGACCTACATTTGATCTTCTTGTTATAGCTCTATTTCAATCGATTTTGATATACTTTCAAGTGATTAAGAGAATCAAGATGACACTCATCCAAGAATTCTAGGTCATTTTGCCGAGATACTTTGAACTCTTCATCTGCGATTAGGTTATGTAGTGACACTTGTAGTAATGGGAGCTCAACCTCAATAGGAAAAATGGCTTCTGATTCGTAGACCAAGGAGAAAAGGGTTGCACCTGTTGGCATGTGGATACTAGTTTGATAGGCCCAAAGAGTGGGATTTAACTAGAAATTCCAATTACAACAAGCTTCATTGACTGTTTTCTTTAAATTTTTTAGGATGGTCTTATTTGTAGCCTCAGCTTAACTATTGCCCTAGGGATAATATGGGGTAGAGAATCGGTGTTGGATGTTGAATCTTTGGCATAGCTATTTGACATCCTGATTCTTGAAGGGTGTTCCGTTGTTTGAGATAAGGGTTTATGGAATACCATAACAATAGATAAGGTAGTTCAAGATAAACTTAGAAATTTTCTTTCCTGTTACGTAGGTCATAGGAATGGCTTCAACCCACTTGGTAAAGTAGTTAGTAGTCATTATGATAAACTTGTGGCCATTAAATGAGGTTGAGGTAATCTTTCCTATGAGGTCGAGCCCCCACTATGAGAAAGGACAAGGTGTGATCATTAGTTGCAACTCTTGAGCTAGAGCGTGAATCAGATCTCCATGTTGTTGACACTGTATACAATTCTACACATACTGGTGAGCTTCTCTTTCCATGGTTGGCTAGTAGTACCCAATCCTCAATAGTTTCTTATCTAAAGTCATACCACTAGAATGGGAACCACATATGCTATTGTGTACTTCTATTAAAGTGGTCAAGACTTCCTCTTGGTTAATACATCGTAGTAATGCCCCCTCGATGCTTTGACGATATAAGATATCACCTAGGATCACAAATTGGGATACCTTTTTAACAAAGGTCTTTTTAAGGGTGGAGGTAATATCGGATGGGAGGGTTCCTCTGCTTAAGTACATGAATGTCATGGTACCATGGGGATCCAGGGCCAACAATGACACACATGAATTATAATTCTAGTATTTTGAAAGTTGGTACGAGAAGTAGTTCTACCAATAATTCGAGTTGTAGGACATTGTTTGGCATGTCCAACATTGACCCGATTGTTGCGATAACATATACTGCTTTGTTGATCATGTGATAAATTTTCTCAAAATTTATATCTATGAAAAGGTCCTTGAGATTCCCTACCATATTCTTGTAAGGAGTAAGCTCATCATCCTTATTTTGGTAGTCATTGAATTGGTTGATAACTAGCTATGAATCTCCATAGACTTTTATTTCTTGTATCTTCCATTGAATTGCTATCCTTAGATTTGTGATTAGGGCTTTGTACTTAGCAATGTTTTTAGTACATGGAAATGATAGCCTATATGACTTTAGGATGCAATCGCCTTGAGGGGTGATGAAAATAATACCTGCTCCTGATTTATGTTATGTGAATGATCCATCAAAGTACATCTTCCATTGATTTGTGAGATTGACCAAGAACACTGATTCATTAGGGAATTCATATATCAATTGGTTCTCAGCATAGATAGGTACCTCTGCTAGTTTGTCTGTGATCACTTTTCCTTTGATTTCCTTACACTCCACATACTCTATGTCAAATTTTGTTAAGATCATCACCCATTTGACCATTCATCCAGGGAGAATTTCTTTAAAGAATAGGTATTTCAATGGATCAATCTTTGCAATGAGTTTTATTTGATGTGACATCATGTAGTTTCTAAATTTTTGTTAAGAAAAAACCAATGCTAAGCATGCTTTCTCAATGGATGAATAGTTCATTTCATAGCCCACTAAGGTCCTACTAATGTAGTATATAGCTCTTCCATTTCCATTTTCATTATGTTGTGCCAGAAGAGCACCTAATGTCATTGATGTTGCTGAGATATACAAGATCAATGGTTTGTTCGTTATGGGTGGCATAATTATTGGAGGTGTTAATAAATAATACTTGATCTATTGGAAAGCTTTGTCACACTTCTCATCCCACTTGTAATTTATTCCTTTATGGAGAAGATGAGAAAAAGGGTGGATTTTGTCTAATAGTTGTGCTATGAACCTCCTGATGGACTGCAATCTTCCTTGCAACCCTCTCATCTGCTTTAGTGTTTGTGGTGGTTCCATTTCTAGGATGGATTTTACCTTTGCTAGATAAATTTCTACCCCTCTTTGTGAGATGATATAGCTAAGAATATTTCCTAATGTAACCTCAAAGACACACTTTATTGGATTCATTCGTACCTTATAAGTTATTCAAGTCTATCAAAGATGGGTCCTAAGACTTCTATGTGCTCACTTCTTTTCTTTGACTTTGCCAAAATATCATCCACATAATATTTGAAATTTTTGTGGATCATATAATGAAAGATGAGGGTCATTACTCTTTGATAGGTGGCTAATGCATTCTTTAGCCCAAATGGCATTACGCTCCAACAATATGTCCCACATGGACAAGTGAATTCACTTTTGTGTTGATCCTCCTTGGCAATCATGATTTTATTATAGCCTAAAAAACCATCCATGAGTGATAGAATCACATGCCCAACTGTTAAGTCCACTATGATGTCGATATTGGGAAGAAGGAAATCATCCTTCGAGCATGCTTTGTTTAAGTCTCTGAAATTATTACATTTTCTTATGCCCCCAGTGGGTTTTGAGACCGGTACCAGGTTTTAAAACCACTTAGGATAATCTCTCCGTTGGATGAATCCAACACCAAGAGTCTTTTGTAACTCAAGTTTGACCAATAGTACTGTCTAAGGGTGCATCTTCCTTAACTTTTTCCTTACTTTTTTGGCTTTAGGATAGACTACTAGATGATGCACAACTACTTCTAGATCAAGCCCTAGTGTATCTATGTATGACCATGCAAAGTTAGCTCTATGCTCTTTTAGGAACGCTGCTAGGTTTTTTTGTTCTTTATACAATAAATATTCATCATAGAAAGTGATCTTGGGCTATTCTTCTATTCCTACATTGACTAGAGTGGCATTTTCTGCTAACACTACTAATTTTTCTAGGTGTATTGCACTAAGGGTGAGATTGAATCCCTCATCCTTGGGTGCCTCAGATAGATTTTCACCTTCAGATACGTCCTTTATTTTTACTATTTTGGGATAAGAAAGTACCACAATTTGGTTTTCACTCAAAGATCTGCAAGTTAGTTGCATGTTATCAATTTTGTGACCGAAGGACTTAATTGTCTCCCCATAGTATTCTCATGTGTATAGATATATGTCAAAAATTTCCTTATGATCTACTCATGGTAAGTTGTCACAAAATCCCATGAATGCTGAGACTGCTTCATCATTTTTGAATAAATCTAGAATCAGTGGTCCTTGTTGGTCGAAATCAATGAGTTGCGGGTATACTAGGCATATTTCATTTGGTCAGTTACTTGGGGTGAAGGTTGATGTGGATATCATGAAGGAGTTATTCTCAAATAAGCCAGCAACATCAAGGGGGACTTCATCTAGGTTAGTATCACATGATGTTGGTAACCAAGAAGAAGCCTCAACTCATTTAGTAGAACTGGCTTTTCCAATAAGGGCGACCTTGATAGTAGTACAACCTAGGCCAAGATTCTTTAGTTGTTTCTCAGGAACTATAGGTTCTAGTAAACCATTGTCATTTTTTCCTAGTTTCTCATTCTTAGTATAGCCCATTCCCTTCATTATTTGTAAGTCTTTGTTGTCATCATCCAGAGCGGGAATAGGTATTTTGTCCTAATATAGAAGTTTAGAAACATCTTCCTCATTAAAATATTCTTATTTCAGGTCCCCCCATTTGGTGAAGGTAGTACCTACCATTTTGATAGTATCCATGATATTTTTTGCTAGGTGTGGGTTTCCCATGAGATTTGGGAGAAAGATGTAACTTTCCCAACACAAAGGTATCCTTTATTAGCTTATAGTTCCTACAACCATCATCATGGATCACTGCCTTCATGTTTGGTATGTTCTACACAATGAGTTTCTTCATTTCAGAGGTAGATGCAAGGGATGATGGGTCAATAAATGAGGTAAAAGGTGTAGCCCTTTCATCATTCTTGGGTAATTGGGGGATTTTATAGAATGTGGCCTCAATATTTTTGTAGTAAAAAGGCTTCAGATCTCCATGGATAGTAATTTCTCTACCCTCGAAAGGAAAATTTACACATTGAAGGTAGGTTGAAGCTACAAATTTTAAGGCATGGATCTAGGGTTGACCAAGCAATATGTTGTAGGGAAGGTCCAAGTCTAATACTTGGCATGTAGGTTTTGTGATGAGGGGGCCCACTTGGATGGGTAGTGTGATGATGCCTTGTGATACCATTCTTGGTTGTCATATGCCCTAATGATCGTGCTCTTTGTCTTCTCAATAGTATCCTCTGAATATCACATTTTTTTTATTAAATGAATGGTGCAAATGTTCAAACTAGCATCTCCATCTACTAGGACTCTTTTAACCTTGTTCTTATGAATAATAACCTCAAGGTGTAAAGCACAAGGATGTGATGGTAGGTCTTGTTCTAAGAAGGTAAGGAGATGATTAGTGATATGGCCTACCATAGCTTGAAACTGATATGTATCAATGTCCTTAGGGATAGATGATTGTGATAAAGCTTTCTCTAATATTTCCCTATGTGCGGGTGATAGCCTCAATAGTTCTAAGATATAAATTTGTGTGAGGGTATTTTTAAGTTGATCTAGGAGATTGTACTTGTTAGTGCTTACCGTTGGCTGAGTAGGTTGTGTCCTAGGTTGGAATGGGACTCCTTGGATGGTGACTTTTCCATGTTGAGTGGTGACTCCACACTCTACACTATGCCCTTTGATGGTGAAAACTGCAATGAAACTATCACAGGAAGCGACCGGATTTGAATAGGTATGATGCACGTTTATGTAATCTTTAGATTTTTTGATATTGTTCACTTTTTTATGATCTGTTATAGGGTTCTTGTATATCTTAAGATCTTGATTCCTGGATGGTACCTCAAGAGATATGGTATCATTCTCTATAAGGTCTTGGATAATGTTTTTGAGCCTCATGCAGTTTTCCAAATTGTGTCCTTTGATCTTTTGAATGTCACAAAGATCATTCTCATTGTACCAGGATGGTTTCTCTTGTGGTTCTTGGTATTTTTCAAAGTTGAGAAGCATTAACAAGTTTGACTCTATCAATTTCTTTATGATGGTTTCAATGGGTTCTAATAATTATGTGTACTTGCGTTTAGGATAGTTGTTCTTGTTAGGGGTTCTCCTTTGTTGTGATTTAATGTTATCATTCTGATTATTATAAGGAAGCATTGTTTGTTGCACAATTGGTTGAATGTTAGCAACTTGGTTATTGTTTGGCCTAGGAGAACTTAGGACTACCTTATCATCTACCACACCATCATTTGTTTATTTTTTGTTCTTAACCTAGACACAGGCTTTTCATTTGAATTGGTTGATGGGCGATTGTCTTTGTAAGATTGGGTATTCCCCTATGATATTAGATCTCTATTGATGTTAAGGGATCTAGGGACAAGCTCATCATAAGATGTGATGAAATTCATTTTCAAGTAGAAGGATAGATCTTAATCTAGATTTTCTATGATGATCCCCACTTCATCAGGAAGAGGCCATTTTCTCATACTAGCTCTTTGTCTCCATCATAAAAAATCTAGATTTCCTTTGTAAGAAATTAGTGAAAGATTATCCTCTGTTTTTTCTAAGAGTATACAATTCTTCTAGGCTTATGTCCATGCCAAGATTAAAGGAGAAATGATCTATGAATTTATTGGTAATTTTTTGAAAAGTTTTGATACTAGGAGGTAGTTGAGAAAACCAATCCATGGTAGAACCTGTTAGACTTTATGGGAAGAGAAACATTAAATAAGAATCATTGTAAACAACCTCCATACACATGATGTTAAATTCCTTGACATGGTCCACAACACTTCCTCTCCCTTTGTATTTATCTAATTCGGGGATTTCAAAACTAAGAGGGAATGGTACCATTGCGATGTTTCGATCAAATGGATAGGGACATAGGTTCTATGTATGGAGCTTCTTTGTCTTTCCCATCCGAAGGTTCTACATTTCTTGTGACAATGCTTTAAGTTGTGATGCTAGATCATCTTGTGGGTTTGGTGGAGGAACATATGTTGGGATGAGGGATGAGTTTTGATATGATAAGGTGTTGTATGGGGCGTATGGTGGTGTGAGATTTTATGAAGGTGATTGGGGTATTGATGTATATTTTCCCAACATGTTTGTGTTGATGATGTTTTGTTAAGGGTTATAATGGGAAATTTATTGTTGTTCTTGTTGTTGTACATACTGTTGAGCTAGTAAGACTTGTTGTTGGTGAGCTGCAAGGGTTGCTTGTTGGGCTTGTTGTTGGGCCTACTATTGTTGTTGTGCTACTAAGGCTACTTGGTGAGTTTGATGTTGTTGTTGTGCTAAGGATGCTTGATGTGTGACTAAGGCTACTTGTTGTTGTTTTGCTAGGACTACTTGGTGAGGTTGATGTTGTTGTGCTAAGGTTGCTTTTTGTTGTTGTATTGCTAGGTCTGCTTGTTGTTGTTGCTATTATGCCACTCAGGTTGCTTCTTGTTGTTGTTGTTGTGTTGCTAGGGCTGCTTATTTTGGTTGCTAATATTGTATGGCTTGTTGATAAGCTTGTTTCACTTGCTTTAAGGCTAAGGAATGTGCTTGCAATGTAGAATCAGTTGGTTGTTGGGACATCTATGATGGATTGTGGGTGTTGATGTTTTGAGTGGGTAGTGGATTGGTGATGAGAGGTTGGGGGTTTCCTTGGTTCAAAATTCTTTGTAAGATAGTGGATTGAGGTGGAGGAATGTAGGTTTGAGGTCCTATTTGATTTTGCATGGTGAAGGGGACCATGGGGAAATATGAGGATGGTGCCATTAGATTTTGCAATGGGAATGACATACTAGGACCTTGATTCCATTGATTAAAATGGTTTCCATGTCCCATGTCTTGAGGATTTCCTTGTGTTATGGATGTAGACAAGGTATTACCTAGGTTGATGGGATTCATGACCAGAGGATTATTTTGCAATGGGTTGATAATGGATGGGATAGATGTGTTTTGTGAAACCAATGGCATGGATGAACCAGATGGAGGGTAGGATAGAGATGTCCCTACTTGCATTAAGGGTTGGATTTTCGTGAGGGTATTTCCTTTCCCTTTTGGATCTACTTGTGACACTTGGTCCATAGTACTTTGCATGATAGTGGGCACACTTGTGGTACTCATGGGTATGGATGAAGAGGGGTGTCCTTTATAGGTTGAGGTTGTTGTGGAGTAATGAAGTTCAAGGGATTTATATGTTTTTTTGGGATATTCGGTAATGGGAGGAGAACCAAAGGTAGGTGTCCAAGTAGTGGTTTGGGACAAAGGATTGGTATCGAGGGTAGAAACAAGTGTGCTACTTTCAAATTGAAGAGTTAGACCAAAGTCCTTGGCAAGGCTAGTTGTAAGATTGGGAGTGAATGTTTGGTTTAGCCCTAGGGATGGAGTTGTTGGAATAGTGGACGACGTCAAGCCTTGTGTTAATGAATGTGCAACAAAAGATGGAGAGTTAGGAACTATGTTCTCAAAGGCTTGGTGCTCCATGATTTCTTCCCTAGTAATTCCAAATGGATTGCTCGTGATGTCTTCCATCTCATATGGCCCTGATGGTGATGAAGGTTGTTGTGATGAAGCAATGTGACTTCTCAGATCAAATTCTAGAGGATTTAGATCACTTGAGATAAATATAACTTTTGTTTTCTCCATGATTCTCTTGTGTTGTGATCTTGTCTTTACCATAAATTTTGGGTCACCTCTAGGAGAGTTGTGTTGAGATTTGTAATTTTTGAACTCTCTAGTTGACTTAAATCTAGGTAAAAGGGACACTCTATCTTTTTGGAGCAATGAGGATAATGGGAAATGTGGAGAGTGATCTTTGAAAAGTTTTGTTACAAAAATTTTGACTTGAGTTTGATGTTTGATGTTTGATAATGGATGTTTATGAACTTTGAAATATTTAGTGTAGACTCATGACCTTCAAGATAAACTAGTTCAAAAATGATAACTAACTCAATTAAGTGCATGGAAAAGGATTCATTTCACATACAAACGTAGCTAATTTAGGGGTTGGTTTGATAGATGTTTAAGTCAAAAAGTGTTGGTGCTTTCAATTTTTTTGCAAAGATAGGTGAAGTGAGGGATGAAATTTGATGAAGGGGTGAATGAAATGTTTGACCCAATGTTTACTTAGAGTGGAACTTTTGTTTGATAAGACCAAGGTAGTGAGAAATATGCTATACCTCTAAATTTTTCAAATCCTAAAGACCCAATGTTTTAGATAAGTTCATTATCATGAAAAAGACGATGGTTTTGACTCCAAGAGAATGCATACAATTCTAGACTATTCCTTGAAGCATGTTTATAAAAGTTTTCTACCAACCAATTTCTATTTTGATAAAGTGCTAAAAGGTGTCTTTTGATAGCTTTTGGACTATGATGCCTAAGTTTAAAGTGATGACCTATAGACCTTCTTTGGGGGATTTAGATTATGCGTGAGATCATTTAAAGAAACTTAGGATCATGAAAAAGAGGATATTTAATGCCACATGGGTGGTGGTAATATGGGCCTTCAAGCCTCAATATTAGCATGTTGATGTTCTTCATCTAAGATTGTTGTTGTGTTTCTCAACTGAATAGGTGTTTCTTTTGTTTCTAAAGTGAAGCTTCTCAAACTACTAATTATGTTAGTTTGTTCTCTTTTAATGATTTCAAAGTTTGGTTGAATGATAGCACCTTTGAGGTTAGGTTTTTCAACATGAGAAATCGGTCTCCAAATAGTCATGTGGGGTTCAAGTGTGCCAATTTATCTTGCTTTAGTGAATTTTTTTTACCACAACTCTTGTCTTGATTAATTTCAAACTAGATGTCTATGTCAAAAACGTCATAAATTTCATAGGATTCATTTTGTGAAAAAAATGAATTTTAAGCCATAGATGCCTATGTTAACTTTGGAAAATATGGATTGAGATATAAGTCAAGATATTTAGAAATCTCTAAGGATATAAATACTTAGGAAAAGCATTAATATCAAGGTTGTTTCAAAAGGTATCTATACTTAGACCAAAGGCTTTGAAATTTTGAGGAAGATTGTGAATGTTTTGGAACCAAGAAAAGTATTGAACTAACTCACAATCATTTACAACCTTATGTTTAGAAGATACTACTTGTTGAATCCCCACTTAAATTTCTCCAAACACTAAGAAAATGTGAATAGCTAGAGATTTGACAACACTGGCTCTCCTCCACGGCACACACTTCTCAGGACCACCAAATCTCAAATCCTAAAGATCCTAAGATCCTAAGGATTTTTTTGTTTCAACAATGAATAGTATAAATGTGGGGTGGCTTCAGAATGACCGTTCTTACACCAACAAGCATAAAGGTTTTTGGCTTCTAAATAGTTGGTTCATAATAAGGGCTTTCATTCAAGATAGCCATACATGTGGCAAGATTAGTTCAAGATTATGGTGAATCAAGAGGCATCCTAGTCTCTTCCTAAGAAGATATTTTAACATATCACATAGATACTAAGGGTGACACTTGTCAGTATGATGAATCCACACCTATTTTTTATGACTTTCATTACAAACACATTTTATATAGCAACTTGAAAGAGCTTGGATTTAGATTGTTACTGTTTGGGTCATTCCCTCCTTTTGAAGTAGGGAGGCAGGCCCTCTAAAGATAAACAAGAGCAAGGAAGTACGTTTGTATTTTGATCATCCCAATTCGCATGAAACAAGGAGAGTACACACACCATGCCTTTTCCCTACACTAGAAAAGGGTCCATTTTTAATCCAAATTGAAAGATGTAGGTGATTATACAAAGTGTTAAGGAATGTTTTTGATTCTCAAGATCGTTGAGTGGTGCAAGAGAATTGCATATGTAGTCAATAACAAAGATGTAAATCAAAACATAGCAAACACTCATTAATTTTAACCCCTTAAGATAAGATGAATTCCTTTTATGCACCAAATGAAATGTTAAGTTGTTTTTTCCAATTTTAAACCCAAAGTAAAATGATGAAGTGAGGGTTTAATTTTAGTCCTATTTGAGTATTCTTTTTAAGATCCAATTGAAAATTAATGTGGTCCTAAAGCATAAAATGAAAAGAATAATAAGTAGGTTATAATTGCCCCAAAAGTGTCAAAATGCTTCTTACAATTATAAGATAGAAATATAATAATGCTTCTTCAATTTTCCTTTTGTCATTCAGCCTGCAAAACCTAGTTAGCCTAAAAACTAGAACAATGTTAGAGGCATGTTAGTAATTTGATGAAGCAAAAAAATTAAAGCACATGCTGAAAAATGATTGTCAATTTTCTTACCAGAGTTGGGAATTTCTATTCATGATAGCATTGTTCTGGTAAGCTTAGACATCGCTTTGTAGAGAAACCAATGACAACGATAGAATATTTATTTGATGAGCTTCACCATTTGCAAATTTTGATACCTCTAAAAATTATTAGTGTCGTTGTTTGTTTTAATCAATGTCGAGATATTAAATAGGTGTTGTTGTTTCAAATGACAATAGTGTCACTATATGGCAACACCCAACAAAGGTGTCATTGAAATTTCTTTGAGCATCATTGCATCCTGTGAAATTCAGGAAAAAACAAAATTCAAGATAGAAATTGATTAAATTTGATTGGTTTTTCCCTACTTCTAGCATTAGAATGTGATAAGATGGATTAGTATGGGACGATTATGCTTGATTTATGAATAATCAAATCATAACAAAGCCACTAACGTCAAATATTAATAGGATCATTGAAATGAAATTTAAACTAAACATTTATCAAAACTAAGCATTATGAACTACGAAAGTGTTTAAATGTCTACTCTAATCCATTCAAAACTTATCCCATTGTGGCAGTGGTGTCGCATTGATGTGGAATGGTGACCATTTCCCAATCTTGTCGATAAATGAGCTTGTTCTAGTCAATTTTATTGAAGAAAACTGATGGAACGGTTGTGAGATGTGTATGAAAACATTATTTTAGTCTAAATGAGCATGATGCAAGCCAATTTAATATGATTTTATGCTAAAAATGATCTAGTTATGTAAAATATAAGCTAATCTAAATGGATTCTAACCTGAAAGATTCAAACCCTAATTAATTAAACAAGCTAAATGGATGCATTATGTGATCATGGAAGCCATTAATGGAAGCTTAAAGCTAATTAATGAAATTAATATGAACTAAAAGATGCTTAATGTGTGCTAAATATGAGTGTGAGTGTGAGTGATTTTAACAACATAACTTTGATGTTAAAAGATGGATCCGTTTGTCTCCAAATAGTGACCTATTTATAGGAGGACAAATAAGAAATGAATGGTTGAGATTGAAAAATCTAATCAATGGTCAAGGATGAAGGAATTTGGAGGATTGGATGATGGATTCTCATCAATGGATGAGAATGAAAGATGATATTTAATGAAGGGTTAAGATTCCTTCAAACAAACACACTTTCAACTTGTCCAAGAGGTCATAAGTTAACTTGCACAAGAGGTAACAATTTAACTTACTCAAAAAGATAAGTAAGTTTGTTGAGAAAAAGGAATATTCCCCTTTTTCAAATGAGTGAGGAGAGAGAATATTCTTTGGAATATTCTCATCAGTGAGGGAAAAAGTATAATTTAGTTAATTAAAACCAAATTAAATTGTGCAAAAGGGGAAGGGATATTCCATGGGAATATTCGTTTTGGAGGAATGTGCAAAGGAGGAATATTCTTTGTATCAACAATATCAACTTTGATTCTCTTTTCACTTGTCTCTACTTGAGAGATACTAGACTTCCTTTTCCAAATCAGCTTAGGTCCTTCTTCTTCTTCACCATCATAGCCTATATACCTCTCTCCCTTAGCTTTCTCTTTTCTTCCTCTTTATGGAGGCTTTTTTTGTTTTGTAGGTGCACTAGTTATGGCTTTCTTCTTCACACCAACTATAGACTTAGTTTTGGAGGCTTTCAAAACAACTAGAGATCTGGGGTAGAAATCCCGATGGACCTTCTTGTGCTTGGTGCCACTATGGATCCATAAATGGGGATTTGATTTTCTCCACAGTCCTCTCAGAAGAACCAACAATCTCTTCCAATTTTACTTTCATTTTCTCTACATTTTTCTTTATTTCCTTTTCTTTGTGCTTCAAATGCACTTCACTAGATATCTCCCCATAAGTTCCAAACCTATCTATAGTATGGTCTCTCAATTTGATCAACATAAGATATAAAAGACCTATGATTACATCTTTTGCCACTTCATAACCCATTTCTAGAATCCAGACTGTTTTGAGTTCCACTACTTCCTTAATGCATTCATCCTTGGTAACCATAAAGGTTATATCCTTGTATTTTTCAATACCACTTCTTGGAATCCTTTCTCTTTCTTTCATCTTCTCTTTAAAGTTCCTAAAGAAACCCCGTAGCATGCTATCCTAAATTTCTATGCTTCCAAATCCTCTTAAGTGATCCCTAATTTAAATTGCAATGGGAATACCATCCAACCATACAACATTCTTTACACTAGGAAAAACTTTCTCTAAGAAAGTAAAACAATAAACATAGGATAAGGGTACCATACTAGAATAGGTATTGACACACTTTTGTCCTCTAAATATTCTCCATCAATTATTGTCTCAGGGGCTCACATAGATCTGTGTCTAAACCTTCTTTCACCATCTAGTGAGCAATATGAATAGTAGTTGCTAACACCAAATTTTCTCTATTGGTGTAGTAAATATTGTAACATATCATAATGGATGCATATTTAATTGTTGGATCATCTATATCCTTCATTGTGAGGGTACACTTGTCAAATTTCACTTTGGTGAGCTTCATAACCATCTCATTCTTTACGACCTTCATCGTCAAAATGGGTCCTTCATAACATAATCCTTTAATTGCCGTGATGGATTGGTTGTTTATTAAATATGGCATATCCAACCACATAAATTTATCATGAATTCTTCTCAATGTGCATACTTAACCAATGCATTCTCATAACAAAAGTTCAAAAAAATTCTCCATACATCCAGCTTCTTCTCTATCAGGCTCTCAAATTTTGGTTTCAACTCAAAAACATCTCTAATGAGCTCATTGACCTAAAATTCTTCTAACTTTGAGTGGTCATCTTCTACCATTTTCAAATGAATATACATTTGCACATCCTTAGTATGCATTACACCATACAAAACTCTCAAGAACACACCTTTCATATATGTTTCCATTTATTTGAAGGAGTGTTTCTTTAACTTGGGTCTTGTTCATTCCAAGACTTCAATTACTTGAGGGGTAAACATTATGAACCACTTCTAAAATTAGTCAGCAAGAAATGATAAATAACTTCAAATTCTTCTACTAATAGCATTTCACACAACTTCAAATCTCTTCAAAAAGCCTCTTCTCTACTCTTCACTCTTCAAATGGTTAATTGCAAATGAAATTTTTATATACGAGAAAAAATAAAAAACCCTTTTTGAAGACCTAAAGTGCATTGATTTCAGTGATTAATATTAGGTTGAAAATTTGACAAACCCTAACTATGCAAACATAGTCACCTTCAATCACTCTGCAAATCTCTGCAACAGGAAGTTTCATATTAGAAATGCCACCAATAGATTTTCCATGTTGATCTACACATATACCAGTATGCTAAGAACATTAGCACCACAAATTTTGTGGGGGTGTTAAGGATCTTTTGCTAAAACTTGATCTAAGACAAATCTCTTCAATTAGTTTCCAAAGGAAACATCTACAATAGGGACTCATCCTTCACTTCACTTTCTTATTTATTTTTCTAGATCTTGTTTGTTTCCCTCTTCATCTCTACCGGATCCACATTCTTTACTAGATCAAACTTCTTTTGTGAAACATAGGGTTTCACATTCTTGAGCTTCTGCAAAACTTTGCTACATGTCTTGGTTTATTGTATTTATGACATATGACACCTTTTTGAACAATATTACTTCCATCCATTCTAGATCTACATTATTTAGCCTTATACCCAAATCCATTTCACGCATAACAATAGCCATTGAAAGATTGAAACATTCTGGATTTATTGTAACCATTCATCATGTGACTTCTACTTTCACTAGCTCTATGTTCGAATCTGTTACATTTATAGCAATGAGTGGGAAATGATTGAACATTCTAATTTATTTTTCATCTACATTCTATAGCTTTATATCAAAAATTATTGCAGCAAGAACAATAACCATTAAAACATGGGTACCTTTGTGCATTTGGTTGTCTGATAGGTGGTATCTTGATGTATTTCTTCTTTCTGACATCTCCCTTCTTGTCATATTTCTTTTAGCATTGTTTCGGGTCTGATCTACCTTTGAACTTTCACCTTTGTCAAATCCTAATCCTTCTTTATCCTTTGAATCCCTTTGTCCAACAATCATCTCATCAAGTAATGTGGAACTCTTCTTGAATTTATCTTATTGAGTCCTTTCTTTCTCCAAATCTAATCTCAAAGTAATAATTTATTATTCAGGCTTTGAACATTCTTTAGATTTATCTTTTAGTTTGACAGTTAGGCAGTCTTCAACTCTTTTACATTCTTCAACTTGCACTTTCAGATTGGTGATAGTCTCATTTGATTTCTTGAGCTTCTCATTTTTTTCTTTGAATCTTTCTGTAGCTTTATTGAGTTTATCTCTCAGCTTCTTAATGCATTCATTTGCATCACCAAGGTCCTTTTTCATATCTCTCTTCTCAGCTTCTACTTTATCCAAATCATCAAGGACTAATTTGAGTTCTCCTTCCATGTTGACTATGCAATATTCTTCAGTAAACCCTTTAGGGATAATCTCTTCTATAGGAATAGGATACTTATTTGTAGCCATGTTTTCAAATCCAATATCTACCTTAGTGGTGAAGCCAATTGAAGGAACAAGGATTTGGTACCAATTGTTGAACACCCAAAATATTGAGAGGGGGGTGAGTCAATTTCCTTAATTTAACTTAAATATGCATTCAATGCATCACATTAATCTTGTAGTAGTGGAAAGGAACATAGAAAACATTGCATCACATAAAAGAACATAAGAACACCAAATTTATGTGGAAAATCTAAAAAGGGAAAAACCATAATGAGGATTAGATCACAATATAGATATTGTAATTGGTTACAAAGTTTGATACAATTGGTAAACTCACTATCCAAAAGAAGAAAGGCTCACTATTGAAGGGATCACTACCTAGACTAGAAAGAGAAGAAAGTGTGACTCACTACCAAATATGAACTAATAACAATTCATCTAACCTATGTTGAAGATATAGTTCCATTGAAGCTCAAAATATTGACTTAACACACTTTATTCTTCACCTCATCAAAAACTCACAATTCTCTAGACTCTAAATCTTACACACACACTTAATTATCTTGCATAAAAAATTACCTCATCACATAAGGACTTAACCTTTTATTTATCATAACCAACCAAAACATCAATTAGGTTGGCCCAAAACATGTATTGTGCAATACTTCATCTTGTCAGCCAAAAACTCAATCATACATGCCTTGTGAAGGTCCAACAAGAGAATATAACACATTGAGATAGGCTGAAATGACCTATAATTATTCCAATAATTTTTCTCCAACCTCTACTCACCTCTACACAACCCAAAATACTTAATTTGATAGTAGTGGTGAAGTAATAATAGAATGAACCATCTGTCACTCACAACTTGACACACAAATAGCCAAAACACTTGGCACTTGGAGAGAAAAAACTATAAGAATCTCCAAGCACTTCTACAAATCCACATACCAAAATGTTCATCTACAATGGAATGTGGAGCATTTCAATCATACATTATGTCATAATTACATTGGCATATCCAAATTGATACTTTGTCACTATTATCTTTAATTATGGAAGACATCATATCATGAAACTTTGGATTTAAAGTATTTTAACATACAACATCATTACCTCAAAATGGCATAACCAAATTCTTCATGGTGAAGAAATGTGGACTAAAAGACTGGTTCTTTGAATATTGAAGTTCTACATTCTAGACTTAGGAAATCATCTAATCATCTGATCTTCATGAGACTAACACTTCTACATATTTTCCATGGATTTCCATCAATAATGGGTTTCCATCAATGACAACACCATATGACATCATATGCTCGCCAATCTCCATTAATCTCTCCATTTAACTCATGTTGTCATCACACAATCTACAATGAAAAACTTCCAACAATCTCTCCCAACAAGTTAGGTTTCCAACAAAAACCCAAAAATACCAAGTCAAAGATTATTGCGGTCATAAGCATGCTTTCGAGAAGATTTTCTTTTAAAAAAAAATACTTGATAATGATTTATTTTGGTAAAATAATTAACTGCATGATATTTCACTTGTTGGATAATATTTGTTGATGCAGGTGATTAAAAGGTGATGGAATGTGAAAACAGATGTAGGTGCTGGTAGGAGTTAGTTTTCTTAGAAAACCACAAAGAACTTAACTAAAAGACAAAGAAGCTTTAATAGTGGATGTGTTTTTTGGTGCGGTAGTAGAACCTCTCACCAAAGATGAATAGAAGATATCAAAGTAAAAGAGGATCATGCAGGTATTTGTCTTACTGGCGGAATTGGATATTTTCTTGACTTTCGGTTGTGGGAACTTTTCTTGATAGAGAAGCTTGTATGCACCAAAAGTTAGGGATTTTTAAAAGAAAAACCAACATTTTTATTCTACATCTTTCAAAGACTATAAAGGAAATCAATCATATTTTATCTGAGTTCTCAAGGAATTGGGATGTCATCAATGGGATTCAAAGTGTAACTTTGACTTATCTTTGAGAACCATGAGTTAATATCTTCCAAGTGCAACCTATGCTCTTGTGTCACATACCCTAGTTTGATTAAATTGTTTTCTCTAGTCATGTGTTATTTTGTAACCAACTATTCCCTTGTGTTCTATAAAAGACAAGGAATTGTTCTTTTTAGAGGGTCATAATTTGTTGAAACAATTAGACTTAAAGTTGTAACACCACCAATTTTATGTTTACTTCATGTTTTCTATTCAATTCCATCATAAAAATTGTATTTACATAGAGATTGATAATGCTAAAGTGAAAGGTTATTCTAGATCGTATATCTTGTATAATTACATGTTTATTTCTATTGGAAGATTCAATTTGTTGCGCCAAATTTGGGTGCATTTTTTATGTTATTTCAATGGTGAATGGTCCATTTCTTTAAAATATTGCATTATTTTGTATGTAGATGTGAATCATTCTAGTGAAATACAAAATAGTTGGGTTTTTAGTTTTCTTTTTCCTTGTAAATGCATGGATAATAATTAGAAGCCATTAATTTCTTAGGTCTTATCTCTCTTAACTTTGATTTTATCACACTCTTCCTTTTAAGTGATTTGAATTAGTGAAATTTTAGAAGGTGATGCATGTTTTATTTGTTAAGATGTTTACATCACTGAATTGTCTAAGTCAAAGGGTGATCCCATAATAGTGGTTTACAATTTTTGGCCAAATTGGACACTGAAATAATTTTTTTTAACTAAATCTTCACTTTCGAGCACCTATAGTGGCTAAACCGTGAGGAATTTGAAGATGATGCAAACTAGAGTTTCGTGACATTTTTTCTATAGATTCTAAACATTAAAAAAAAAAAAAATGGAATCAGATTGCACTTTTTTTCCATCTCCCTTGAAAACTAGTTTCTTTTCAGAAAACAACATTTTTAAAAAGTGACGCTCACCGTATAATGCATAATTTTTTTTACATGAAGGATAAAATTCTAATTCTTTTGAATTTATATTTGTAACTCCAATATCTAGTGCTTCCACTTGTTTAGATAGTTTTTTATTTAATATTTTTTCCTTAATCAAGTTTCAAAGTCAAACCAATTACAATTTAGACATAGCACAACCGTATAACGTGTAAATTTTTTTGTATGTATCGAAATTCAATTTTTTTTGTTGGATCAAGGACTTCAATATTTGGTGCACTCATATTTTTCAAATTTTTTTTGATAATTTCTGCTATTTTTTCACATGTGCAGAACATAGAGCTTGATTTTTGATGAAAAACCTATGTTTACTAAAACTAAAAATACAAATACATAATCAAACTAAAACATATTAAAATTATAGTCATTGGATAGCTCATTCCAAGGACTACCTAATTCCAATTGGGTTTGTGAAGTCTCCTCCATTTTCATCCTCAAATCAAGCTTTGAAGTGTAAAAATCTAGACTTTCAAAGTGCCTGAGGGGGAGAATGACAACAAAGGGGAGTTTGAACGAACCCATAGGGGTTCACTCAAACCCCCTTTCCTTTTTCATTTTCTTTGTTTTTTTTGGGCAGGAAATGTGGGGCCAGTATTTAATGGTTTCACTCAAACCTACAAGTTCGCTTCAACCCCTAAAAATATATATTTTTGGATGGGGTCATTTTTTGTTAGTTTTCCTTCCTCACTCGAATTGTAAACCACTTTTGTGGGTTTAACCCAAAGTGATTTATGAAAAATAGCAAGCCCCTTATGTTTAACAAAAATTATACAATTAACCTTGAGTGAACCTAGGGAATCAAGACCTGACATTCGCAAGCCTCAGAATAGAAAAATTCCTCAACCTAGTTTGATGACTCTTTCAAAAAAGATAGGCTTTGTTGTTCAAATAGAAAAAAATTATCTACATGTTGTGTGTGTAACAACCACATCAATAGAATTGGAACTAGAAGGAGGGCCTCAAGAAGGATGAAAAATAGTGTTTATGAAAATGAAATTTCTTGGGTTGAAGTAATCCATATAGTGAATTATCATGACATGGATATTTAGTTGTTAAAAAATTCTTAAATATAATACTTTATCCTAAAAATTTGCTTAACTTTGGATTGATTGATAAATGTGGAATCAACAAGAGTATAACAAAATTAACTCTATGATTTTCTTAACCAGGATGGGCTTGGCTATTAAAAAATTGATTCCCTTAATTAAATCATCTTTGTATAGAAGGAGGGTTAAGGATTTGTCAAAGATCACATTATATAGAATGGAATTAAAGGAGCCTAGTGGAATTGTTATTGATATAGTTACAAAGACTAATAATTTTTTTTGTTTCAAGCATGCAAGTTTAAGGTCTCATATGGAAGTTAAGGAAGATTCACAAGAAGAAAGGTGAAAAAATGTACATCAATTCTTTCTACCACACCCAAAGTTTGTGAAATGGAAAGGATAAATGATGTTGTACTGTCTTAGGTACCATAATGTATAGGAGATGAACAAATAATAAATCAAGAAGGAATTCTAAATAAGGATGAATATTCAAATTACCCTTATTTATTGAATTCAATAATCTACTAAGGACATTTAGAATTATGCTTGAAAAAGGGAGATTCCTTTGATTTATTATTGCAA